>PVIR01006905.1:0-63498 GCA_004026965.1 Petromus typicus
TCTGCCATAAAAAATGATAAGTTTGAATCATTTCTACTTAAATGGACATACCTTGAGGATATCCTCATAAGTGAAATAAATAGGGCACAGATAGGTACATATCGCATCTTTTCTCTGGTATGAGAAAATAAAGATGTAAATGAGTCCTAGCATTGTATGTTATATATTGTGCAATAGAAAATGCTCAGTGTAAAATAGGTGTAGGGGGAAAATGTTGAGATTGTAACAAAAAAGTAAAGAAACAAATTTTATGTATATGGGGGGGCAGTAGGGTGGGTAGGGCTATGGGAAAAAATGAGAATTAAGTTGTGTCTTATACTGGTACAAATCTCCATTATGTAGTGCAATCATGATGTGTATATTTAATGTACCAATAAAGATTTTTAAAAAAGAAATTTACTTTGAGAAAGTGTTGGTGCTACAGTCAGTCCATTTGTGTGCATGTGTGTGTTGTTACTGTGTGATGCTTACGTTTAAGATTGACTTGAATTTTCACTTTGTCTGCCTCACCCTCCCAGATTAATAGATGTACAAGAATTGCTTATTCTAATAGCTTTCACAAGAATTCCTAATCTTCTATTAAGTGGTTGTTATGATGAAAACAGACACAGTGATCAATGTGCATGCAAAGGCAGTGACCAGCAGCACAGTCTCTCACTGTAGGGTCACAGGCTGCACTCAGGTTGCTACTGCATTGAACTAATTTGCAGTGAGTATTCTTTTTTTCTTTCAATTGAAATCTTTATTGGTACATTACATATACACATCATAATTGCACTCCACAATGGGTATTTGTACCAGTATAAGACGCAACTTAATTCTCATTTTTTCTCATAGCCCTACCCACCCTACCACCCCCCTATATACATACGATTTGTTTGCTTTCTTTTTTGTTATAATCTCATTATTTTTCCCCCTTCACCCTATTACACTTTGAGTATTTTCTATTTCACGATATATAACATACAATTCTAGGACTCATTTACAGTGAGTATTCTTTACTTTGCCTGGTGCTCCATGCCTCTGACTATGACATGGGCAGCTACTGAAAAAGAACTAAGGTGAAAGTTGTCAGAAACAACTATCATTAATTTGTTTCAGCGGTTCACAAAACTTTCCTCCTCTAAAGTTCTTCTCTCCTCTTAACTTCTCTTCCTGCAGGTTCCTCTTTGAAATGACAACTACTGATAAGGAATGAGGACAGAAGAGCAGGTGCCCGGCTGTCTCAAGTGGCTTATTGGCGTCCCTGAGATTTTTCAAGCTGGGTAACACCCATTTAGCTGCTTATGCCTTTCATAGCAATAATTTTTGGGGTACTTCCTACCTACAGAGAAGGAGTGGAACAGGGTGTGGCAGGGACATGCCATAATATGAGTTTCTCTCTCTCTCTCTCTCTCTATCTATCTCTATCTCCCTCTCTCTTTCCCCTCATGCCACATTACTTCACATTGGCTGCTACTCAACTGTGTCACTTAAGGGGTGACAAGCTCCCAGACTTCACTGAAGGAAACTACAGTGCAAAACTGCAAGGCCATGTCGGGAGGGTGACTCCTGGCAGGGAGCTAGCAGAGCCGTTCTGTTACAGACCTCTGCCAGGGAAGCACGTAGTGACCAACCGACCAACTCAGCCCGTCAGGTCGGGATCTGAGTGCTCCTCTCCTGTAGTCTCAAGCAAGCTCCTGGGGGGCCTGGTGCTCCACATGCCACCCTGTTAGCAGGACCAACCCTCCTGAGTGGTCTGGAGGAAGGAATGAGCTCACATGCAGGCAGACCCATGCTGTCAGCCCCCTGGGGCCTGTGTCACATGCTGGTTGCTGGTCGAGAGTTCATTCTTCAGAGGTTTGGTCTCGCCTCTCACCCTAACCTGGAGCTGGCCCTGATCCTTGATCCAGAAGAGGTAAAAATCTGATATTGCCTGGGTGTGCCCCCATCAGCCTTATTAATAAACAGTCCTTCCTGTTTGCTCCATGGTGACAAAAGAGGAGGGAAACAAGGTCAGAGGAGAAAGGCAGGGCCACACGAAGCAGGGACCCCAGTGGGGGGCTAAAACTGGCCAGGCCTGTGTCAGGCCAGTGTTTTCTCCATTTTTAATGATTCACTTGCTGGGACAAATGCTCTGAAGTGAGTGGACTCTTCCCTGCCTCTCTTCAGCTTCCAAGTAAGTTGGCACTTTTTGTTTTCCCCTTTTCACTTCTCTTCTCTTGGAAACATGATGTCAGAGTCTTCCATTTCAGGGTGAGGCCTCCCCTGTTCAAATGCCATGGGAAGAGGGACTGTCATCCAAAGAAACACTGTGTTGATGCTCTTTTCTTTGGATCTAGTCCTTTGGCCATTTTAAAGGGTTACTCATACTTCTCAAACACTTCTATATGTGTCTAGACTCAAGTAGGTTAAATTATAAATAAAATGCCATAGCATACTGCATACAATGAAGTCTGAATTCTTTAGGAGTCAAGCTTTGCATGTACTTGGGTTGCATAAGGCCAAGCTGTCAATCTCCAGCTCCGAAAAACAAAAAATAATTATAAAAAACAAACTCTGGATATGTTAATTTTGATGAGATTTTAAAGTTTTATGGTTGGAAAACACAGGACATTTTTCAGAATTTTAATACAATTTCCTTTTTATGTATAATATACACAACACCTTCTTCCTAATAAAATGCAGTCTTTGGTTCACTATTTTTAAAAATCTTTTTAACACTCTCTGTGCCTAAGTGATATCAACTTTAGTTGGACCCTTTGTTTTATGTTTTCCTTAATCATCATGCATGTCCATAGCCGTAATATCTTTATCACCCAAGTTCCTCAGGAAGAGTTGATTTTGCTATCTGGTTAAATATGGACAAGGAGGAGGGCTGGGGATTTAGCTCAGTGGTTCAGTTCCAGGTAACCACATACAACAATGCTGGGTGTAGTGATTCACACCCACCAGCAATCAGTACCACATACAATTATGCCGGGTGTGGGGGCTCATGCCTGTAATCCCAGTGCTTGGGAGGCAGAGACAGGAGGATTGCTGAGTTAAAGGCTGATTTAGGACTAACAGGAGCTTCAAAGCTGTCTTAAAAGAACTGTCTCTAAAAACTGAAAATATATATGTGTGTGTGTGTGTGTATATATATATATATATATATATATATATATATATATATATATATATGTGGACAGGTTGGAAATTTCCTACTCCAAATTCTGCAGGCATTTTCCCTTGTCCTTAGAATAGTATCCAACCTTCTTTCCACAACCAGAGATCCTTATTTGACCTCTCTTCTTCCATTTCTCCAACCAGTCTTTCCTCCTCCACCATGGCCCCACAATTTCCTGTCCCCTCAGTGGGCCAAGTCATTTCAGTTTCTTTGCACTTCTTAGGAATGCTTCTTTCTTTCTAGCCTGATTTCCTCCTTATCCTCATTTAAGTCTTAGGTCAGATGTCACCACTCTTTTTTTTAATTGAAATCTTTATTGGTACATTACATACACACATCATTACTGCATTCAACAATGAGAATTTGTACCAGTATATGACACAACTTAATTCTCATTTTTTTCCATAGCCCTACCCACCCTACCACTCCCACCCCCTATATACATAAACTTTGTTTCCTTTCTTTTTTGTTATAATCTCATTATTTCCCCCCTTCACTCCATTACGCTTTGAGTGTTTTCTATTTCACAATATATAACATACATTCTAGAACTCATTTACATTTTTATTTTCTCATACCAGAGAAAAGATATGATATTTACCTCTCTGTGACCTATTTATTTCACTTATGAGAATGTCCTCAAGGTATGTCCATTTAAGTATAAATGATTCAAACTCATCATTTTTTATTGTAGAGTAATGCTCCATTCTGTAGAAGAACCACAGATTTTTTATCCAATCTCCATTTGATGGACATTTGGGTTGTTTCCAAGATTTAGCAATCACAAACTGAGCTGCTATAAACAAACAGGTTAGGTAAAACTCTTGAAGACATTGGTTTGGGGAAAGATTTGATGAACAAATCCCCCATAGCAGAGAAGAAATTGATAAATGGGATCTCATTTTATTGAGAGGTTTCTGCACAGCAAAAGAAACCACCACCAAAGCGAAAAGGCAACTAACAATATGGGAAAAAAATCTTTACCAGATGACTCTCAGACACAGGGCTACTATCTAGAATATATATAAAGGGCTCAAAAAAATCAATCCATCCAAATTTAAAGAACCAATTCAAAAATGGGCATTTGAAATGAACAGACACTTTTCATAGAAAGAAATAAAAGCAGCTAAGAAGCATATGAAGAAATGTTCAACATCACTAGTCATTTGAGAGATGCAAATGAAAACAATATTAAGATTTCATCTCACCCCACAAAGAATGGCTGCCATGTCGGAATCAGCCAGCAACAAATGTTGGCGAGGCTGCAGAGAAGAAGGAATCCTTCTCCACTGTTGGTGGGACTGTAGACTCGTACAACCCCTGTGGAGATTAGTTTGGAAATTCCTCAAAAATCTAGGATTAGAGGTCCCATTTGACCTGGCCATTGCTCTGCTGGTATATACACACAGATGTCACCCCTCTTGAAAGGCCATCCAGGATTTCCACACCAAGCAGGGACAGCATTTTCCTGTTGTTTTTGTCCTAGAATCTACATCACCATTGGACTATGTTTGATTGTTATGCACTATTTTTATGAGTATTCATTCTTTCTCAGGTGTTATTTTCTGGGAATGGAATGGCTTTATCTGTTCACTACTACTTCATCATTTCTAGAACAGTACCTGGTAACATAACAAGCACTCAATAAATGCTTGTGGAAGAAATAACATTGATTCATCTCCACACCTACTTCAAGCATTTTTCTTTGTCTTGCAGAGTTCTGAAAGACACATTGGATAGTCTAGTCTGATATAGCAAACACCTTAATATGGTCATATGATTTGCAACACTATACGAAGTTAATTGTTGACATCATTTGATTCACTTTTGGAAAAAGACAAAAGACCTAAGAGAATGTTGAATACACACTCTAATCCTGGGCCAGTTCTCTCAAACATTTCCAACAAGATGTAATTAATATCAGAAATACAGTGATTTTTAATGTTTTGTGGGGGATGTGAATAGGAAAAATAAATGACCCTTAATGACTATCTTTGAAGTTCCATGCTTTACTTTTAAAACTTCAATGAATGTTATGTTCTAATTCATTATATAGCTGGGTTTGATTTAATATAAAAGAAATTTCCCTTCCAATTTTTGGAGGAAAAAAATGTGTCCTCCAAATGATGTGCCCTCTTTACACTGGAAAACTACTAAGAACCCTCAAGCACATGTGGTCCAAGCTGATAATCATC
The DNA here is from genome assembly GCA_004026965.1 of Petromus typicus. Taxonomy (NCBI): domain Eukaryota; kingdom Metazoa; phylum Chordata; class Mammalia; order Rodentia; family Petromuridae; genus Petromus; species Petromus typicus. The sequence goes on from PVIR01006905.1 coordinate 5,344, forward strand.
CTGAAACAATTCTGGAAGAATCTTAAAGTATCACTGCGCCCCACCTCCCCTTGCTGCCCTGCCCACTTGCTGTCATTCTCACAGCAGGAAGGAGTCACTCTGGAGCAAGGCTGTATAAGGGAGATATGAGGTTTTAGGAAAGAAAGCTAAAATTTCTCTTTCCAGACTTTTCTTCTGAATCACTTCACTGTTCTGAGAAGAGAAACCCTAGAGTGACTATGTGCCAATCTCCTCTCAACCAGCATGGGTTTGGCATGTGTTTTGACATAAGTACTAACAGCGTTTATCTCATTTGGACAATCCATAGTCACTCTAAGGGATATCTTCCCCACCACTCCTGCCATTTAAAAGATCAAGCTTGTGGGCCGGGGAATTAGCTCGGTGGTTCCAGCACCTGTCTTGCAAGCGCAAGGGCCTTGGTTCGATCCCCGGTGACCACATACCATACTGGGCGTAGAGACTTGCACCCAGCAGCAACCAGTACCACATACCACAGTGCCGGGCATGGTGGCTCACGTCTGTAATCCCAGCACTCAGGAGGCAGAGGCAGGAGGATAGCTGTGATGTGAGTTTGAGGCTGAGTTCAGGGCCAGCCTGAACCACAAAAGCGAGACCCTGTCTCAAAAAAATAAATAAAAGGTCAAGCTTGAACCAAAATGACAATGGAATATAAATTTTCTTTGAGCCCATCTTCAAGCTGCCAAGGAAAAGGAGTCCTTGTGACTCAGATCACTTGTTCTCCAATTCATCTATAAAGCAGATCAGTTGGCCTGGGATTCAAACTTCAATGTATACTAGTGAGGTTGCTTTTGTCTAATAGTTCTACAATCTAGAATCTCGAATCACCACTTTGCTACTCATAGAAAACTGAGGGATCAGGAGCCAGTCCATCATTTTTATATCACAATCACGTTATAGGGAAAGACCAACAAGGATAGTGTGGGTGAGTTACATTAACCAAATGTCATCAGAGGAATGAGTACAGTGTTTTAAAATAAAATATAATAGACAGAAAGTAGTAGCATAAAGTTGAATAATTAGCCCTTTCAAGAACTTCGTGCTTAAAAACATGAAAGAGAAGATCTTTATCTCACTAATGTCCCAAAGCCAGTTTGTTCTGGTGGTAATTATGGTAGCTGCCACAAGAGGATAATGGACCAATGGTTCCAGCTGCTGCTCTCTGAAATCTATCTAATGTGTTGTGAGTCTCACTTTCGCAGACTGCTCCCAGGCTAAAGACTAAGAAACTAAATCAGGCCCATTCCTAGACAACACAGGACCTTCTGACAGGCCACTTAGGTTTATGGAGACTCCCAATCAGCCTGGCTAAAACTTTTTTTAGAACTGAAATCTTTTTTTTTTTTTAAGTCTCTTGAAACAGAGTCTCACTTTATAGTTCAGGCTGGTCTGGAACTCAGCCTGGAACTCAGCAATCCTCTTGCCTCTGCCTCCTGGGTCCTGGGGTTACAGGCATGAGCCACCACACTCAGCATTCTGATTACTTATGGGTGTGAATCACCATGCTCCACATTATTGTACATGGTTACCAGGGATGGGACCCCAGGACCTTGAGCTATGGGAACCACTGAGCTAAATCCTGGTCCTCAGATTGAAATGTTCAGCTCTATTTTCCTTGTCTCCCTCCCCTTTGTCCTTCCCAAGAATTAGCTCTACACAGAAGTCTGCTGGACTGCCTCGCCTTGTCCACCTCCCACAAGATTTTCCCCAACACATCTCTGGTACGACCAGTTCCATCTGAAGATTAGCCCCTCCAGAAAGCTGACCCTGCACTGTGATCTGAGTAGGGATGTGCTGAAGACACAGGAAGAATCAAGCCTTCTCATATACTGAAGACAATTTGGTCTAAGGCTAAGAAAGAGCAAATCATGGGTGATTGTAAGAGAAGTTTAACCTGGGTGTAAGAGGAGTTTTTGTGAGTATCTAGATCAGGTCACGAATGGTTGTGACACAGAGAAGGACATGAGAATAATCAAGGTCTGAAGTTACTTGTTTTTTTATCTGATGCTGTCATGTCACAAAGGCCAGTTAGACAATGTGAAGAGATTCTGTTGTTTGGTCAACACTGATAATTCAATTGATATATATGTTTTAGTTTCTTATAAGAAGACTGTGTATGTTTTACTTCAACTATATATTTGGATTTTATATATTTTTATTTTTATTTTGCACTTGGGGTGTGTGGCCTACAGTTTCTAGGCTTGTGATTACAAGGTTTTTGTATAACTGGAAAAAATCAGATAGAAAGTCAATTATTTTATCAAATATTAAAATTCTAATTGAATAGAAATATATTTTTTATAAAAACACTGTTTGGTTTTTTTTTTTTTTTAGTCTCCCAGGCCTTCTGCACTAAGCTATACCCCTAGATGTTTTATTCTTTATTTTGAGATAAGGTCTCTCTAAGTCACTAAATTGCCCTAGCTAGGCTCAAACTTGTGATCCTCTTGCTTCTAGCTCCCAGAGTGATGAGATTATTGGTGAGCACTTCTTTCCCTGGTTATCCTGTTATGGGATCTCCCCATTGGCGGCAGAAGACAAAATGAGGAGAAGTCAGAGAGATAGAACAAAGGAAAGTCAGAGTTTGAAAGCACAAGAAGGATTGGCTGGATCATTGATATTTAAAAGGTAAGAGAAGTCATAAGAATGTGTGAGAAGGAAATGAGTATGCCAGCAACATGGTAGCTTCAAAGGGGACCCAAAGTCCAGGATGAATAGCAGCTCCAGTTTATGCTTCCAGTTGACTTTGTCAGGCCTTGCCTAGAAAATCCAGCTGAGTTGCAACGTGTCCGAACTTCAGAAAATTATGAATGAGCATTATTTTAAGCAACTACACATGAGTTTTCTGATTATAACACTTTTTTCACAACAGCACCATTAATTTTAGCCAATGCCAGTAGAAATAAACAGTAGTAAACTGGAAAGTCATAGTATTTGCATTGTGTCTTGGCTACCCTAATTTTTTTTCAAATTCTAACTTTCTTCCTATTTCCTATAGGCTTTTCCTATTTCCTTTCTTTCTGAGACTATACACTTAAAGTCATTTTTTAAAGAAGATTGACCTCATTTTCTCATGTTGATTATTTGAAAATATTTCGGTCAAAATATCAATACCATAATCCAAAAAGAAACTATTGTAAGATACATTTTGCTCATAGTTTAGGAATACTTTATACTCTCCTTATAATATCTGATCATATCAAGAGGATCATTTGAGTAATGTGCTGAAGAAACATTATTTATTGTTGATTCTACTTCTTTCTGTAAGGTTTTTTTTTTTTTTGAGAGTGCTCCTTCCAGGTGCAATTCAAGTTATTATGAGAACACATCTGTATTTCTTTACTTTTTTCTTTTTCTTTTTGAGACAGAGTCCTGCTTGTAGTTCAGGTTGGCTCTGAGCTCACTATGTAGCCCAGGCGAGCCTCAAACTCACAGCAAACCTCCTGCCTCTGCCTCTCAACTGCTGGGATTACAGGCATGAGCCACCATGCCCAGCACTGTGGTGTGTGGTACTGATTGCTGGTGGATATGAATCACTACACCTGGCATTGTTGTATGTGGTTACCTGGGATGGAACTCTGGACCTTGGTCTTGCAAGGCAGGCACTGGAACAACTGAACTAAATCCCTGGCCCCATATCTGTATTTCTATACAGTTCGATCACCCCCAGAAAATATGAAATTGTCCATACATTGGCAATATCATCAACCTAAGAGAATTGAATCTTCTCCTGGTAATTTTTAACTTTTCACCAGAGAAGCCTTAACTTAATCCATCACTATTATTAGACAGCTCTATGGAATGTAAAACTCAGGACTTAAGGACAGCAACACTTCTTGACATGTGAAGGAGCCAATCTACAGGGAAGGAAAAGGGAGCCAGTGCAGAGAAAAACCAGGAAAGTTGGCAATAGATCTTCATGAATGTTTGTTCCCCTGAATCACTTTGGAGTCCAGCTGCATCCCCGTCCTTCCTGGTATTCCATGACCCTCTATGCGTCCCTTTCCAAACGAGGCCAGTTCAAGATGCTTCAGCCACTCACAACCAACTGAGACGAAAGCCAGACTAGAGAAAATTTCCATTTTGTTTCCCTCTGAAAAATACTATCTTCTAGTGAAGAAAATTTCTAAGCAAAAAACTCATCCAAGTTTTCTCAGGACACTGTTAATTCAGTAGTACTTCCTTTTTATTATGGGAAAAAACTGGGGTTTCATACTGCTGTCACATTTGTGGAGTTCTTTTTGCCCACCAGCATACAAAACATTCCTTCCCCAGTGTTTTATAGATGCAAGCACTTTGAAGTTCTTAATGTTGTCTTGATGCTAGCAGCCTATAATTTGTTAGTGGACATCTTATCTAGCATATCTACTTTTGGCACTAAAATTAAGTGAGTCTACAAGTGTTACATATTCCTTAAGGGATTTGGCAGGATAATAAAGAAAGAGCGAGAGAAAGAGAGCTGTTTCATTGGAAAAATATTTCCATATTTTTCTTTTCATGTCTATTCATCTTCTTAAAGAAAATGCTAACAATTTAAATCAAATATGTACAGAGGACAAAATCATCAGCTTTTACTTATAAGAAAAAGATTAATATACCAAGTGAAAATTCACTTGTGATTATTTAATGTTCCACAAACAGAATCACAATATGTACTCTGGGTGATTAAAAATTAGATGGCATTAGTCAGACTGACCTTTGAATCTCTGCTCTTAGGCAATTTATTTTACATTTGCCAAACCTTAATGTTTAAACTAAAGATCTAGAATATTATGACTAAGAATATAGGCTAGTTGAGCCACCTCATCTTTGACAAAGGAGCCAAAAATCCTCAATGGAGGAAAGATAGCCTCTTTAACAAATGGTGCTGGAAAAACTGGCCTTTCACTTGCCAAAGACTAAAGCTAGACCTAGCTCTTTCACCATGTACCAAGCTAAAATCAAAGTGGATAAGAGACCTAAATATTCAAACAGACACTCTAAACCTGTTGCAAAACAAGTTAGATAAAACTCTTGAAGACATTGGCTTAGAGAAGGACTTCTTGAACAAAACCTCTGTAGCACAGGAATTGGCAAAAGAAATCAGCAAATGGGACCGCATTCTTTTAAAAAGCTTCTGCACAGCAAAGGAAACCAACAGAGCAAAAAGGCAACCAATAATGTGGTAAAAAAATCTTTACCAGCTGTTCTTCAGACAGAGGGTTACTATCTAGAATATATAAAGAGCTTTAAAAAATCAGCCCACCCAAATTTAAAGACCCAATTAAAAAATGGGCATTTGAAATGAACAGTTATTTTTCAGAGGAAGAAGTAGAGCAGCTAAAAAGCATATGAAGAAATGCTCAACATCATTAGTCATTCGAGAGATGCAGATGAAAACAACACTCAGATTTCATCTCACTCCACATAGAATGGCTGCCATTTCAGAATTAGCCAGCAACAAATGTTGGCGAGGCTGTGGAGAAGAAAGAACCCTTCTCCACTGTTGGTGGGACTATAGACTCATACAACCCCTGTGGAGATTCCTCAAAAAGCTAGGATTGGAGTTCCTATTTGACCTGACCATCGCTCTGCTAGGTATATACACAAAAGAATTAAAAGACTCATATCACAATGACATATGTGCACCCATGTTTATAGTAGCTCAGTTTGTGATTGCTACATCTTGGAAACAATCCAACTGTCCATCAACTGGAGACTGGATAAAAAAGCTGTGGTTCTTCTACAGAATGGAGTACTACTCTGCCATAAAAATGATGTTTGAATCATTTATACTTAAATGGACATACCTTGAGGATATCCTTATAAGTGAAATAAATAGGTCACAGATAGGTAAATAGCACATCTTTTCTCTAGTATGAGAAAGTAAAGATGTAAATGAGTTCTAGAATTGTATGTTATATATTGTGAAATAGAAAATACTTAAAGTGAAATAAGGTGAAGGAGGGAAAATAATGAGATTATAACAAAAAAGAAAGGACACAAAGTTTATGTACATAGGGAGTGGGAGGTGGTAGGGTGGTTAGGCCTATGGGGAAAAATGAGAATTAAGTTGTGTCTTATACTGGTACAAATTCCCACTGTGGAGTGCAATCAGGATGTGTATATGTAATATGCCAATAAATATTTCAAAAAAAAAATCAGAGAAGGTGGTTCAGGGCTCACTGGGAGGAATAAATGAATCTTACATCCAAAAAAAGAAGAAGACAAATATAGGCTAGTAACCAAATGTTCATTTTGGTACCTGGCCTCACCCCAACTCACTCTGACTTTGCCGAAGTTGTTGATGTTTCTTACTCCTCAGTTTTTTGGTGCATCTAACATAGGTAGACAGCAGATATACAGACATATACACATAGATGAACTTACACAATAACTTTCAAGCCACATTGTTCATAACAGCAAAAAAAATGTAATAAGGAAATGATTAAGTAACAGAATAACTGTAGAAAAATTGAGTAATAAAATATTATTCCATGACAAGAATGAATAAACTATAGCTAAATACAGCTATATATAGCTAAATATAGCTAAATAAATTAACCACTGTGATGAATCTTAAATTATTGTTAAACTAAATCCTGGAAAAATTCTTATTTTAGGATTTCATTTTGATCAGATTCCAAAACAAGTACAATTAAACTATATATTACCTAAGAGTATATCATAGGTAACAAAAATAAGGAAAACAAGGTAATGATCTATATAAAATTCACAATAGCGGTTACTTCCAGTTGAAGAAGAGGGCCAGCCTGGGGAGGGCTCAGGGAAGCCTCTAAGTACTGGTAAAAATGTATTTGTTAAATTAGGCCATGTGTGGGGTGCTTACTTACTGATTTTCCCATAAATTATATGTATATATTTTATGCAAAAAATAAATGTAATTTCAAAATAAAATTAATAACTACAGTAACTGACGCCACATTTAGAGAAAATTAAACAAGGATCTACATGTTTAGCAACAGAATCTAGCATACACTACATATGCAATTTCTAGCATACTATGTATAGTATATTTAAATATATATGCTATTTGTAGTAGTTAGCATAAACCTAAGATCTAAAGCTTTCTGTTGGGTGAGTCTCAGGCACTCTGTGGACATCTACACTGATGAAACATGAGGTGTTCTCCTGACCGAACAGAAGGAAAGATGGGTGGGACATGACTGGGAGCTGAGATGAGCTCCCAGCAGATCTGCCGGTCAGATCTCAAAACTCAGCATGATTCTTTCGCCTCCCGTAATGGAAGTACAGCGGCTGCAGTCTCTTGAAGCTGCCCATGAATTAAGGCTGAGCACTCTGGGGCTTATGTATTGGAATGATTTCTTTTGGGCCTAATTTCCAAGAAGAATACAGACCCAGCTTCTACTGAATAGTAGATAGCACCCTCACCTACATCTAATAAATTCGGTAGATATACGTTATTTGCCTTTACTGAATTACCCTGTCTTTGAGTCATGTTAATCACCAGCTAGTCACTAAAATATATGCCTGAGTTTTTAATTACTCCTTTCATAAATACTCATAGAAAACTTGCTATGGATAAAAGATCTCTCTCATAATTTGATGAAAACAATTTTTAAAGACTTAATTTACCCTGACTAATCAGAGAAGACAGCTATTTTTTAAAAAAAGCAAAATGAATCAGCCAGAAGTAATTCTGTGCAAATAACCCCCACAGCCCTTATGTCACAAGGACAACTGAATAAAAACTTATAAAGAAACTTTGCTTGCTTCAGTCTTATCATCTTGAGCCAGCTGATAGAGAAAGTGGGTCTTATGGCTGAACTCTTGAACCAGGAAAGGATCGGTCCAAAGTTTCTGTCAGGTGACATGACCTCCAGAAGTATTTCCATGCCTTGGCTTATCTTTATGACTGATGAATGATTGCCTTTTACTTGCTCTGTATGCTTGGAAATGGTGGTTAACTTGCTGAAGCCACCACAAGCAAGAGCTGTCCATCTGAGAAAAAGGAAAAGAAATCTCCTGTGTACAAGGTTTAATTAAAGAAGAGGAATCTAGGCTATCAAAACATTTTTTAACACAAAGTTTTCTACATTTTCCAAAATGACTTTGAAGTCACTATAGAGTCTAGGCTGGCCTTGAATTCCCGGTGATTCTCCTGTCTCAGCTTCTTCAGTACTGGAATTATAAGCATGCACCATAACTTGAAAATGCCATAGTTTTCTTTTTTATTGCCTAGTTCAGTGGTTTGGGATCCTTTTCAGCAAGGAAAGAGGCTTCTGTGTAAAAAAACATCCTAGACCTTTTTAATTTTATATTCTGAGTTGTCACCATGCCATAGGTTTTGTAACAACCTGTCGCACCAAAGTATGACTTCATCACTTATTTACTCACTCCCATTTACCAGTTGAGTGGGTTTCTTGGGAAATGTCACAAATACTTTTGTGAAATTTCAAATTGTAAATCTGTTCAGATTTTTTTTTTAGTTTGCCCATGAAAGTTTGATTTGTAATAGGGGATATACTAGACTCATTTTCTAAAAGACTAATTCGGTGTGAAACCAAGTTTAAGATTCTGTGTGTACCAACAGAGGCCAGGCTTGAAGTCCTCAGTCAGGGCTGTGTACACACTTTGTGGGTGTGCTTTGCTATACAGCTTAGCTAGCTTATAATTAAAGAAAATGACACAGCAAAAGGCAGAATCGTTAAATGTTAAATTGTCAAGTAAAGTGCAAAGATAGACAAATGTTCAAGCAGTGAGAGCAAAACTTCCTCCTCAAACTGTCAGAAGCCCTGAGTTGAACAGAGCACCCACTACACCTGAAGGGAACAGTCAGTGGACAAAGTATCATTCTCCACGGTCCTCCAGAGGCAGTGACATTCAAAATGCAGCATCAGAACACAGCAGAACTATTTTCCACAGCTTACTCTCATATTAAAGAAAACAGGATAAGAAAGACACAGAGGACAAACACGAATAAATAACAGGAAATATACCTATCAAAGTCATGGCAATTTTTTTAATCTCTAAAATTATTCCAGTTAGAAAACAACTACAAAGACAAAATACCATAGTCAGAAAAACCAAGATTTTCTTGGGACAGGGTCAGTTAGATTCTTTGCTTGTTTTGCTTAACTTTCCCATCAATGGTTGTTTTGTTTCTTAGCCTTTGATCCACCAGCAGATTAAAGTTCTTTATCTGCAATGTGGAATGCCTGACATAATGGCACCTGCTTCTGCTCTGTCATTCTGAGTTCATGTTGTCCTCCAATTACAGTTAACAAATAGGTCATATGGAGATTACCTTTTCTACCTGAAGACCAGATTGTAGAAGGAATCTCTATGACAAACCTCGGAAAGAACCAGAAAATGGCATGTGTAGTTGGGTGGGGAGTCAGGATAAAAGAAAGCAGCTCTAGGTCATGCTTGCAAGGCTTTGAGGGAGAAGGAACAACCACTTAATAAACACAAATTCTCAATATAATCTCCACTGCAAGAACTTGAGGTGTGAGAAAGGAAGCTGGGCATGGAATTTGAAAGCCAGAATTACAAGGTAAGAGATCTGAGAGCTCCAGGTGGGTAGGGCTTCCAGCATTTCAGAAGAGTGCTTTGTTTGTTTTTGGTCTAGACTGAGAATGTAAAGACTTAGGAAATATGACTTAGGCTAGAAGACACCCTGGGGTTGTTTTCTTTCTCCACTTTGAGCCCTGGCTAATACAACACATGTCAATCTCTGCAGTCAGCTGACTCATGGCTACCAACGTTGCCCCGCTTTCTCTCCACACCCAATCAACAATCAAAGTGACAGTAACTTCCTTAGGATGTTCTCCATAACCCCCACACTACTGATTTTTGTCAGTATTTCTGATGTTTTTCGTGTAGATTGGAGTAACTCTGGTGCAGCTTCTGACTCCTGCTCTATCTTGCCTTCGAAAAGCAAGTCTAGCCACAGGACTTCCCTGTTTAAACTTTCTCAGTGGCTTGAAGTACAAGTTCTGGTAAAACGTCTACCTTGGTCTGAATCCTGTCCTGGCTACTGGACAATTTGGGAAAGTTGCTTAACCTCTTTTATCCTCAAGTTCCTCATCTGTTAGATGAGGCAATGATAAGCCTTCATAGTGTCATTACAGTTTATGAAGCTACTCTTTTTAAAGAGCTAGCACTGTGCTTAGTTTTTGGTAACTTTTGGCTGCTATTATTATTTCACCAAATTATTATTTTTAGTTACAGAAGAACGGCCACAGTTGGCCTTGTTCCCCCTCTCCAGTTGTCTTGCCACTGGCCCTCCAGTAATCTCAGGTCTCATGTATGAAGTTCACGTTTTGTGTCAGCCCCTTATGCCAAGGGATTTACACATGTTGTGCAATCTCTAACAGGGATCCAAGGTTAGTACTGGTGTCCTCATCTTATAGATAAGGAAATTGAGGCTCAAAAAGTAAACTATCTTGCTTAGTGACTTAGTTAGAACACTGGAGAGCTCATAGTTGGAACCAAAGTCAATTGTATTCTAAATCTGCTTTTCATGACTACACTATGCTTCCTACATGCCACTGGATGGTCAAAAGAATTTCCACAGCAATATATCTGGTTGCACCTTTTTTTTTTAACCTTTGCATTTCGCCATTCACAAGTGAACACTCAGCCTCTCCTGAATCTGGGCAGACTTTATAATTATCACAACTGAGTCCAGCAGAAGACTATGGTTTCCAAAACTGGTCACCAAAAGCAGCACAGCTTCTGTTTGATTCACTGCTTTGGAACATGAACTTTTGGTCCCTAAACTACCATGTAAAATATTATGCTACCAGAAACTGCCATGGTTGAGAGATTATGTAAAGGGACCACATAAAGATAGATGCCATGCAGAGGCCCAGGTGCTTCCAGAAGCCCCAGCAGACACTGCATGGAATACTGTGAAGCTGTCTCAGTCAAGCTCGCACCAATGGCCAATTTATGGACTAAGTCAATGATCCCAGCTCCGTAAAACACTAAACTTTGGAGTATTTGGTTATGTAGTAATAGAAAACCCACAGAAACCTTGAATGCTAATTATTCACTTTCATTTCCCTTGATGATATGGTCTTCACATGAGCAGTTGCCACCACCTATAAATTAGCATCAACCTGCCACACCCCAGTTAGTGTGCATCTGTCTTCATTTTTGGAGCTATTTTGTTCGCAACAGTCATTTTAGACACTGCAGTTTTAATCATATTCCTTCTAATGGCTACTTAAGGACCCAAATTTCAAGTCAAAATGTATACTGGTTTGCTTGATGGTTTTATTTTTCATTTTCACTCCTTCCCAACTGTGGTACTTAATCTCTCTACACTTCTGTGCTCTCTAAAAAGAGAGTAACAATAAAACTTCCATGTTTGCACATGGAAGTACACAACTCATTTATAGCTTCTGTCAGGAGTTCTTGATATTTCATAAGGGATCGTACATGTCACATTATATATTAGAATCCTAATTATGTAGATTATGTCACAAATATCTACTTATTTCCCTTTTCTCCTCCAAACCTTGAGAACAATATACCCCAATGCTTCATACCTAGAATGTGTGAAATACATAATAAATAAATGAATAAATGGATGGATAGATGAAAAGGCAGCTACAATCTATTCTCCCTTCAAATTTCTGTACTCAACATATAGGACAGATATGATAATAGAGCTCTCCAGGCCTATGAAGACAACTTTACTGCTAGATACATGCTTTTCATCATATCTGGCATTATATATGAGACTCCTTCATTCCCAAAGCCATGCACTTAGGCAACTGAACTCTTTTGCTCCTGAAAATCCAAACCAGATGTAAGGACTTTAAGGAAAGTCAGAGTCAAAAGCTCATATGGCCTCTGTCTATAAATTCCCTTTCTATTTCTAACCAGTTTATAGCATGCCATCTCGATGCCTGACCTTGCCAAGTAAAATCTAGTTAATCTTTATAATGTCATTCCCCTTTATGACTGACTCCGCGGTGTGGCAATACCATATGGTGGCAATGCTAAGGAGGGGACTCTGTCCCTTCCTGACAAGCTGGGTTGTGCTGTACAAGAGAATGATTTACCTCTAGCTTCATTCATATTTCCCCACTATTTCTGCCTACTTAGAAAAATAGAGAAATTACTAAACAGCAATACTAACTCGATTAATATGATGAGAAAAGATTTTATTGCTAATTTATTGTTTGTTTTGTTTTTTAATTAATTTTATTGGTACATTTTAGGCATACATTATGATCCCATTCAACACTGAGAAATTATACCTGTACATGATACATCTTGATTCTCATCTTTTCCATTCCCCTGCCCTCCCCACAGTCCCTCACCCACTACATACACAAGCTTTATTTCCTTTTTTCATCAAATTGTTCTATATTTCACCAAAGAATTTACTTATATGAATATTTATACATCAAATTCTCATGATAACAGCTAATAAGATAACAGAAATCTATGGCTACATCTGCCAGTTACAACAGCTCTCACTGGAACGCAGTGCTATTCCAATATATAAATGTTCTCACAGTGCATCAATGAATGCACCAATGGGGAAAAGGCTACAATATTTTTAATGAATAACAAGCTATCAATAGTCATACATTTCTTTAAAAGCAAATGTGAAGCTTTTCTTATTGTTGTTATAGTTTCTGTGCTTATATAAGTATATTGTACATTCTTTCACCGAAGGAACTGTTTGAAGTCTGCAGAATATTGAGGTTTGGAAAAATTTCTGGGGTATGGCCACAGAGTTTCTGATTGGACAACAACTCTCGGATGATCTGGACCTTTTGCTGTTGACTCATCAGTGGGTAGGAGCTTGGAAGCTTGATGTCAGCTTGCAAGAATGCCAAGCACTTCTCTGTGGCAACCATCCTCCTACCCTCCTCAACCCTTAGCTGTAATCCAGGGGTAAGCAAAGCTACTTGGGTTTACCCGCTGAGTAGCCTCTGGATTGATAGCCTTCTCCAGTGAAGAAAATTCAGATCTAAGCAAGACAGAACTAAACTCTCTAGGTGCATGTCTCTAGGGATGACAGAGATGTACATCCTCAGATTTTATCTAGGAATATAATTGCTTAGCTGTAGTTGGGACATTAGACGGTTTGAGTATGATCTTCTCTTTGCCTTTTTCCAATGAGCACACACACACACACATACACTTATACACACACAATCTTCCCTAGAAGGAAAATACTAGAATACTAGGATGCAGAAAGTTCTGTGATCTGTCAATAGGCAGGAGTCATTCTAGGTTTTGAGTGTATTATGTGCTGTTTATACTCCTGATTATTTGCTCTGCCCCAATAGGCAGCTTGCAAGAATGCCAAGCACTTCTCTGTGGCAATAGGCAGGAGTCATTCTAGGTTTTGAGTGGATTATGTGCTGTTTATACTCCTGATTATTTGCTCTGCCCCAATACCTCTACACTTCTGACTCTTGCAAAAGAAACCTCACATGAAAGGTAGGACTGGACTGAACTTGGATCACTGGGAGCTTTCTGAGGACTGGATTCCTGAGGTTCATGAGGTGTGGCAGCCATGATTGCCACAGTTCTAGGCCTCAATCTATGAGTGCCTACTTTTGTGTACTACCTACTTCTACATCTCCTGTTCACATCCCTGCATCATCCCCTCATTTAGTAAAGAAGAGAATGTTCACTTGGTTAAGTTTATATATTTGCAGCACCTTGTACATTGTGTTTGTGGCTTTAAGCAACTCAAAGCTGTAAGCAGATAAGAGATAGCATATCCAGGCAATGACCATGCCCAAGGTCAGACAAGCAATCACATAGAACATTCAGCCTACGCGGAACTGGTAATTCACACAACTATGTCTTCCCTAATTCAAATCATTAAAGTACAAGAAATTCAGTCCAAGGATGTTTGCTTCTCTTGGTACATGAAGATTTGCGATAAAACTACTCTCTATAATCATGTCTTCACTCAAGTTCTTTATCCTGATGAATAGCACCAGTCTCAATTCTCCACTCTTTTTGTACCTCAGCATTCTCTAGTTTGGTTACTGTAGTGGAAGAAGAGTTGCCTCCTCCCCTCCAAAAAATTTTTTAAAAAATACTTCACATTTTAGTCCCCAAAATTTGTGAATATGATTTTCTTAAAAAGAAAGTTAAGGACCTGAAGGTAAGGTTATCTAGATGATCCATTCAGGCCAATAACAGTTGTCCTTGTAAGAAACATAGACAGAGGGACTACGTGAGAAAAGAAGGCTGTTGGAAAACAGAGGCAAAGATTACAGTGATGCAACCAAGACCAAGAAATGTCCAGAACTTGAAGAGATGAACCGAATTTCTTCTAGATTTTTGGTGGGGAATAAGGCCCTGCCAACATTTTGTCTTTGGACTTCCTGTCTCCAGAACCATGAACAAATTTTTGTTGTTTTACAACCACTAAGTCCATTTCTGTTTATTAATGTTGAAGTAGAAACATCAGCATTTCCTTAAAATGTTAAGACTGAGCACTTCTAATCAGCCTGGCCCAAAATACTGTGTTACCCATATGCATTCCCAAAATTTAGACATGTGGTATGTTCAGTCGCCTCTCAGAGTCAGTGAGCTGAATGTCCTTTTTTATATCTGTTCTGTATTTATCAGCATAGTTCATTTGTTCTTGTGCTTGCTGTAGAAGTAAACTCCATCTTTGCTAAATCATAAGCATCATTGTTGTCTATATGTTGTGAACACATGCATATGAAAGTTGTAATGTGTAAAAAAAAAAAAAGTTCATAATAATCTGTCATGGTAGATATATAGGAAACTAAAGTTACAAATGCCAATGCCCTGTAAGGAATCATGCAGCTAACGCAAGGAACAAACAATCTAGTTGGAGAAATGTCTGGCTTTGTTATCATGTAACTATTCATTATTAAAACTGATAGTCTCAAAAGCAGGGAAAAAAAAAAAAGTACAAACAGTGCACAGTAAAAGTGAGGACACATGTCCATCTCATTATCATGTGAAAGATGAGCCTAGTATAGCCAAATCCTAACACAGTTTTGTTGAATTTTTGTTTTTTTCTTGTGGTGCAGGGACTAAACACAGGTCTTGACACAAGCTAGGCAAGTGTTCCTCCACCAAGCTAGTTCCCCAACACTTTTTTTTAGACAGTCTTGTTAAGCTGCCCAGACTGGTCTCAAACTAGGCTGGAATCCGCCCACCTCAGACTTGAAGCAGTTTAGCTTACAGGTCAGTAACACTGCACCTGATAGAATTTTTATTTTAAGTGTCTTATGTTTTAACTGTTAATTCAAAAATCAAACAGGCAAGTGGCATTTTGAGGCACAAATGCATTTAGGAGCTGAATTATGACCATAAGGGGTTGGTTGCAGCTTCTGTAGTCTACTGATGCTTCTAATGGTGCTTTTAATAATGCATAACAAACACAAGAAGGGGGCCCTGATTTTCACCTTCTCAGGGCACGCGCCAGCCCAGGCCACTTACATTTACCCTTTTGTCCATCCTCGATCCAGGCAGAGTGATAGCTTGTTGAAACAGTATATGCTTCTTCCTTCTAGGCTTCTTCTCGTACTTGCTTTGTGATAGCTTAATTTGCAGTCAATCCATTAGAATCTAGAGGTATGTGTGTTTCTGTTGAAAAGTGATTAATCTAGAAGAAAAAGAAAACAAGTTGTTCATTGCGGACAATTGAAAAGTTGGTTTTCTGTCTTTATTTTAGACAAAATATAAAAATTGGCACAACCTCTATGCTTAATGTGTGAGAGATTGTTGCTTCTTTGTTCATCCTGTATCTAGAGTTACCTACCTCTGGGTCTCAGACTCTAAATGTCCTACAGAACAATAAAGTAAAACAGCTCAATTAAATTGACTTTTTCAATCAGTCAGTGAAGGTTATGAGATTATTTTGAGTGTCAAAATTACAGTATAGGAGCCAGGGATTTAGCTCAGTGGCTCTGGTGCCTGCCTTGCAAACACAAGGTCCTGGATTCGATCCCTGGTAACCACATACAACAATGCCAGGCATGGTGGTTCAGGCCCATAATCCCAGAACTCAGGAGGCAGAGGCAGGAGGATTGATGTGAGTTTGAGGCTGGCCTGGGCTACATAGTGAGCTCAAAGCCCACCTGAACTACAAAGTGAGACCCTGACTTCAAAAACTAAAAAAAAAAAAAAGTACAGTAGTACAAAATGGAAAGTAGTAGAAAGACACAATTCTTGGCGAGTCAACAATGAGGAGGGAAAGTTATGACCAATTTTCCTAGTAGATTTTTTGTCTTATGGAAATATTCTGCAAATAAAGAAGACTATAGAGATGCATTAAGGTTCATTCCTTAAAACCTATAGGAATTTAAAGTAGCTTCAGAAATATAGACAGAATACCAGTCCAAAGGACAACTATCCTTAGTTAATGTAAAGTTTAAAACACCAAGAATTCTAAGTCAGTAAGAAGAATAGACAATTTCAAAGGAACAAAAGACTTAAATAGGTATTTTAGAAAAGAAGATATGAAGTGCTAATACACATATAAAAGTGTACTGGGCATAATTAAGGAAACATTAATAATTGCATAATGAGGTCATACTTCACCCCATACTAGGCTTGTCTTTCAAAAAGATGGACAGACACAGAATTGGCAAGGGTGAGGAAGAGTGGGAATACTCACCCTCTGTTGGTTGCCATATGAAGCAATATATCCCTTTGGAAAACACTTTGACAGTTTCTTAAATATTAATTTTCCATACAATTTTCTACTCCTAGGTGTCTACCGGGGGGGGGGGCACTGCTACATAAAGTCCTGGGCATGGGTGTTTACAACAGAATTATTCATAACAACCAAAAGGAGAAAACAGTTAAAATTGTCTTCAGCTGGTGAATGTAAAAACAAAATATGGTATAATTTATGCAATAGAATATTACATGGCCATTAAAAAGACTGAATTACTAATAGTTGCAACAACATTTAAAAACCTGAAAAACATACTAAGGGGGAAGATCTGAACACAGAACTCTATGTATTATATAATTCTCTTCATAGAAAATGTCCTTAAAAAGTCAAAGCTGTAAATACCAGTGGTTTCCTGGGGCTGGAGGTGAGAATGAGGATTGATTAAATGATTGAAGGGCCATATTAAGATAATTAAAATGTTCTGAGACTATTGTAATGATGAATACACAGTATATTTACCAAAAATTACTAGACTGTGAACTAAAAATGGATGAAATAATAGTACATAAACTATACCTGAATTGTTTTTTTAAATAATACTGTCAACTAAATTTTGATAAATCAAAGCACTGATTCTGAAATACATCAGAATTTCAGAAAAGTAAAATGCAAGAAAGTACATATATGTGCATCAAATACAAAACTATGTAATTATTCTGCCAGAGAAATTTTTCTAAATTCTAGATTTCTATCTCTTTTTCATTAAAATGCTTTATGATCTTTCATTGCTCAATAAAGTCTAGTGAAGTCTGATGTACAATCCTCTTCCCACTTCTCACCTCCTTTCTCTTGACTACCCTTTTCTCTAGCCATGCCCAGCTACTGGGTACTCCTGAAAAATGAAGTTCTTTTTAAACTATGCTTTTGATTCTTAATTTTTTCCCTTTTTCTGCCCTCTCTTTTACCACTATACACATAAATTTTGTTTCCATTTTTTCCTTTTTACTATCAATTTTTTTTCTAATAGAAATCCAGATATATTATGCACAGGTACAAATTCTCAACGATGAGTGTGATCATAATGTATATTTAAAATGTACCAATAGTTGCGCATAGTGGTTCATGCCTATAATCCCAGCACTCTGGAGGCAGAGGTGGAAGGGTTGCCAAGAGTTTGAGACTAGCATGGGCTACATATTGAGTTCAGGGCCAGCCTGAACTACAAAGCAAGAACCTGTCTAAAAAAGGAAAACTTTTTAAAAAGTACCAAAAAAACTCAACAAAGGGGAAAAAAAACACAAAAAGAGGAATATGTAAAGCTTTGTAAAATACAGATGAATGCAATGAAAATTTATGAACCAATAGAAAATCTCCAGTCTAAAAACTCTACTTACAAATAGATTCAAAGTATAGTCAAGCATCCACAAACAAATCAGAGATTTTGAATTCTACTGAATTTTGAACACACCACTACAAAACTGATTTATATCAAAATATCCTCTTGGCAGCATGCCTAAATGAAAAATATTATATATTTAATTATAAACAACATTTCAGCACTACCTCAAGAAATCTGAGGCATTCTACTGGCTCACAAAGTTTTGTTGCTTCCATCATATTTCACAAAGCTAACAGCTTCTCAATAAACGTGGCTTAGGGACATCACAACTTGTTCTGACCTAGCAGCCCAAATTTAAAAAAAAAAAAAAAGAGAGAGAGAGAAAGAGAGGCTTTTGTACATGTTGTTCCCACTGCCTGGAATACCCTTGACCCTTTCCTGCTGACTAAATACCATTTGCCTTCCAAGACCCATCTCTGGGAAAGCTGCCATGAACTTTCCCATTCAATGAAATGTTCTTTCTGTACTGCCACCCTCATCGTGCTTAATTACATCAAAAGCATGTCTTATTGGTATGAGGCCTGTTTATGTCCTTGCAGGGTCTTCACTACTCTTTTTTTTCCCTCTTGCATTGCAAAGGACTGTCACAGTCTCCAGAATGGAGTTTAATGACTGTTCTTTGGCGCCCAGAGGTTATCAGTTCATCGCATTGGGGGGGTCCATATATTAGAGGGGAAAGTACGCGTGTTCCAAACTTAGAAGATGCCAGTTGGGGCTCTGGCGCATCTAACTCTCTGCTCTTAGTTTAGCCGTTAATGTTTCCGATACCTGGTTTCCTCCTCTGAACGCACGGACTGTACTCTCTGCCTGGGACGGCTTGGCGGAGATGAAACGTGAGAACTCATCTGAAGTAACTGGCCGAGATCCGGTGCTCTAAACATGGTGGCTCTTACCCGAGCGCCTGGAGGTGGATTTTATGGACCCAGAAAGATAAGCACAACACTAGCATTTGTGGTAATACCAAGAGGACTTTATTTTTCCATTTTTTATCTATTTTTAAAAAGATAACATCCATCGTTTCAAAAATCAAGCTGATAAAAAAACATTCACTCAATTCTGCCCATACCATGACCACCAGTTCCTGTGAGTAATCACCTTTAATAGTTTCCTTTGGATCTTTCCAAAGTTTTATTTTTGAAATAAATACAAGCACACAGAAAAACATTTATTTACACAAAATGCACCGTGCCAAATCTGTACAGTTTTAAATGTTTTTTCTCATAGTATATACATGGATTCTGTGACCCTCTACGTTTGCACAGAATTCCTATTAAGGAGACAAACCTCCAAGAAAAGGGAATTTTACTTACTGCTTCAGGACTCTGAACTATATGGGGCCGAGAGGGTCAGAGTTTTGACTCAGCCTTGGCTCTTTCTAAAGGGAGCCACAAAGAAGCTGCGAGACCCAAACAATGAGAGACAGTCTGCCTGGCAGGTTGAAAGGCCTCCAAAGATCTTATCTCAGCGTATGACCGCGAGACCCAAGGAATGCTGCCCAGAACACAAACACGCAGACTACGCCGGCTTCAGCACTACTGTTTCCTACCTGTTTTTCATCATATGAATGGCATGCTTTTAAGTCAGCCTTCATCTTTAAAATAAAAGATTATTTTTAGAACTATAAACAAGTTCCATTTGGGGGCTGTGGTTCGGATACAGGACAGTGTCTGCATTTTTTTAAACTATGTCTATACAGAAATCAGAAGCGGATACGATAAGAAGGTGATATGGTCTTTGTAAATAGTTCTTTTCCAGTTCTGTTAATCATAATAAACAGAAAGTTACAACTACAAGGTCATTTATGTTTTGGCAAAATGTTGATATTAGAATAGACCTCCATTTCGTGGGCAAGTTTAGTTATGGAGCAGGTTTCTCTTATCCTCTCTTCTATATATATATATATATTTTTTTTTTCTCTGTGGCAGGTCAGCAGGTCACCCGAGTGAGGTCACCATGACCTCACTAGGTCCGCTGGCATCTGACTGCCACCATCTCAGCCTCTCCCCAGGACCCTGGCCCTGTCCTACTGATAGTCCCTCTCTGGTCACACTCAACTGTTTGGAGTTACTAAAATGCCCTGTGTTGTTTTGAGACTCAGACCAGTGACCAGCAAAACTCTCATAAAAATGGCCTCAGTTTACCACTAGGCTCTCCTCTCCAAACCTGACTGACATTGCTTGTACTGAAGCTCTCCAAATGGTCAGGGAACAGTACTTAAGAGGAATCCCATACACTGGTCAGTGAACTTAGGCAGTAGACTCAGCGTCTCTCACCAAGCAAATTACTGTGGCCTCGACTCAGTTGGTCACATACACCACTGCAGAAGATTTAGGAGGAAGAAGGATGGGATAGGGACAAAACAGAAATTCTGCAATGGTCTTAGGGACGGAAGACAAGACTGCATCTGACCGCATAAGCTCAGGATGGTGCAAACCAGACTCAGCTTTCTGTACACAAAAGCTATGTACACTGAGAGCCCAGCAAAGGGTAACTTCAGGGAGCTATGGAGGCCACCAAGAAAAGTCATCCACGCCAACAATGGGAAGGGCAAGGAGTCTGCTGGGCTGAGTGTGCTGGAGATGGCCAAGCGTTGTACAGCTGAGGGAGCAAGCAAGGTTCATACTAAATCTCTGAGTCTCGAAACAACACAGGGCATTTTAGTAACTCCAAGGAGTTGAGTGTGACCAGAGAGGGACTATCAGTAGGACAGGGCCAGGGTCCTGGGGAGAGGCTGAGATGGTGGCAGTCAGATGCCAGCGGACCTAGTGAGGTCATGGTGTTGGTCTCGGATGTTAACCTGAGGCCAATACTCAGACTCAGTTTTAGAAAAGTCACCCTGGTACCTACATAGACCCACAACACCTCCCATACTCCAGTGTTTTAGGCATCTGTATTAGGCATTACAGCTCGTTGAAGATGTAATTTCACCAAAGAAGGAGCATATCCACCTTCTCCTTATTCTTTGTAATACTGGAACCTAGTTATGAATGAAGGAAGGAATGATGGATAACATACAATTTCATTCATCTTTTGTCTCATGAAGTGATGAATGAAAGTCTATTAAATGAATGCTAACTTCTTCCTCACTTTCACATCTCCCAATAAATCTGAAGTTTTCCAAAATGCACAGAATCGTTTGCCTTTTTACACTGTTCCTTGGATGGGATTTCCCTGCCTGTGTCTTCTAGCACTTTTCAATTCTGTCTCAACATTAAACTCAGATTTTACTCAGGTGTAGGCAGACTTTTTAATACCAATATTTCCCACCTCCATAGTGTCCCACAGGAGATTCCTCCCAGCTGGCCATGGTGGCATAAACCTGTAGTCTCAGTATTATGTGGACTTGAAACAAGGAGATCTCAAGTTTCAGCCCAGATAGTGAGGACCAAATTTAAAAAACAAAAGAATTCTTGGGACTGGCGATGCAGTTTATGCAAAAGAAAAAACCAAACAATTCTCCCTGACCCACCTACTCCTTGATTCTGATTATTTACCTTCTTATAGGGTTTTTATTGCATTTTCACATTTTACATGATAATTTCTTTTTATATATTGCTAGATTTTGAGTTTCTAGTTGACAGGGATTGTCCTCAAACTAGATCCTGGTCTAAGCTGAGACACACTCCAAATAACATCTTTGTAAAATTTGTCTATTTCTTCAAGCTCTTGTATTTTGTCACTTACAGAATTGATTCATTTCACGGTTTACTCTAGGAAGTTCTTTTTTGAGTCATATCAGGCTACATACAACATGTTCCCTAGAAGCTGGAGAATAATTCTGACACATGCTTGGTGATTTCCTCTCCGCCCTCTTCATTTTCATGTCTGCACACTGAAGAGACCTGCTAAGGAAGAAGTTCCTGTACCTTTATTAAAAATTACCCTTCAGATCCTATTTTTATCCAAACAATCTTTTAATTGTAGAAGTCTATAGAGACTATTATGTGTTTTCATATTCGAGAGACAAATACAAATTTTCTATCATGGTACAAATAAAGAGTCATAAATTTCTGTCTCATTCCCAGAACTTTTGTGGTAATCATGTCTTTTTGGCTTTTGAATTTGAAGAAATAGTTGTGGATTTTTTTTTCTTTTAGACAGGGTCTGGCTTTGTAGTTCAGGCTGGTCCTGAGCTCATTGTGTAACCTAGGCAAGCCTTGAACTCACATAATTCTCCTGCCGCTGCCTCCTGAGTGCTGGGATTACAGATGTGAGCCATCATGCCTGGCATTGTGATGTGTAGTTACTAGGGATCAAACTCAGGACCTTGTACTTGCAAGACAGGCACCAGAATCACTGAGCTAAATCCATGCCCTATTTCAGCATTCATTGGGAGGGGGGAGCTTACTTTTTCCTTCTTTTTTTGTTGTGTTTTTTTCTTTTAATGTTTTCCTTTTTTCTCAATTTTTTCTTTTTTACTTCCTTTTTCACGCTTTTTTTTTCTTCGTTCTTTTCTAACACTTTATCTAATTATATAAATTTCCTTTGACTCCTTAATAGAGTCCTTTGTTAAATTTTTATTTTATTTTCTTTTATTTATTTATTTTGAGACAGAGGTTCACTACATAGTTCTGACTGGCCTTGAACTACTATTTATTTAGCCTAGGCTGGACCTGGATTCCCAGTGATCCTCCTGCCTCAGCCTCTCAAGTGTTGGGATTACAGGTATGTGCCACCATACTCAGGTCAGAGGATCCTTTATTTCACTCTCTTTCACATCCTTGATTGCTCAATTTTTCAAATTTTTAAGGCTGTGGATACAGCTCAGTGGCACCAAGCTTGCTTTGCAAGCACAAGGTCTGAATTCAATGCCTGGTACCACCAAAAAAATGTTTTTCAAAATTTTCTTCTTTTATTTTCCCATTCCCCACCCACTCTGTCTTAACCAGTATAACCAGTAAGCTTTATTAATTTTTAAACAGTTAATTCTATGCTATTACTGTTCAGTGAAGTACAATTGTGTTTAGTAGATATTTATTGTGTGTTAATATTTGTTTTGGAGGGCCGGGGATTTAGCTCAGTGGTTCAGGTGCCTGTCTTGCAAGCACAAGGCCTCAGGTTCAATCCCGGTAATTGCATAACAATACTGGGCCTGGAGTCGCATGCCCAGCAGCAACCAGTATCACATACCACAGTGCCAGGTGTGTTGGCTCATGCCTGCGATCCCAGCACTCGAGAGGCAGAGGCAAGAGAACTGCTGTGATGGGAGTTGGAGGCTGAGCTCAGGGCCAGCCTGAACCACAAAGAGAGACTCTGTCTCAAAAGAAAAAAAAAATTGTTTTGTTTTGGTGTTCATTCTATAATTATAGATCTCCTTTTATGGTTAAGGGTGGTACATTATTGCTTCATAGAATATCAACATCCAGTTTGTCTCTGATGCTACTAACAGGATGATTTTGTTGCTAACATAGTTACTGCTATTAATTGTTATCTCTGTATGCCAATATTTGGATTGCATCTGTCATTGACAATACTGTGGTTCATTCCTGGAATAATATGATGGGAAAAAAATTTTACCAGTTATTCCTCTAACAGAGAGTTAATATCTAAATTATATAAAGTACTCAAAATGCATGGACTTAAATAATGCATAATTTCTCTTACGAAAAACCCAAAATATAAACAAAGATCAAAACCAGAAGGTAGATAATAGGAAACAGGGAAATAGATCATTTGCAGAAGAAAAGAGAACCAAGACATGGTGGATGGGGGATGGAGAGGAGGGAAAGACGAAGAAAGAATTTTATGTTCATGTATCAACTCCTCATGGGAGTGTAATCATTACATACTGCAAATAAAAAATAATTTAATTTTAAAGTACAATAAAATACAAACTTAAAAAGGACTTTTTGCCTATTTTCATGGTCTCACATAGCTTATTCCTTTTTTTTTCCCAGGGTCTTGCTTTGTAGTAATTCAGGGTGGTCTTGAACTCACTATGTAGCCCCGGGCAAGCCTCAAACTCATAGCAATCTTCCTGCCTCTGTCTCCCAAGTGCTGGGCTTACAGGTGTGAGTTACCATGTTCAGCATTATGGTTTGTGGGATCTTGTGCTTGCAAGACAAATGCTGGATCCATTGAGCTAAATCCCAGGTCCCTCATACAGATTATTCTTAAATATAAGTCTCTGTTGGACTCTATGTACTGACATAAAAATATTTATAAATTGTTACATAAGGGGTCATTAATTTGTGTTTTCTGTAATCCAAAAGGAGCTAATTTTGTTTTATTTGAGCTCCACTCCTAACATATTCATCAGCAAGCTGTTTTTGTTTGTTTGTTTGTTTCTTTGGGGGTTTTGGGAGGTAAGTTTTTGCCTTGTAGTTCAGGCTGGCCCTGAACTCACTATGTTGCTCACTACCCTTGAACTCGCAGCAATCCTCCTGCTTCTGCCTCCTGACTACTGGAATTACAGGTGTGAGCCACCAAGCCCAACAGCGATCCTTTAATTCATGAAGTTCACCCAGTGAACATCAGAAAAGAGGATGACATGCATGGACATTGCCACTTCATAGGTTAAGAAACTGGAAGGAGAGAGTCCACATTTTTACAGGCAACAAAGAAAAGCAACATTGTAATTAAAGTGTCATAAAATTGATCCTATGCCCAAATCACTTGAATGTGTAGCCCCTGACTAAATCTGATCAATCTTTGTTTCCTTTGATGAAAAGACTTTCAAAGATAACAAACTAAATATTCATATTACACTTGTGGCTACCATGACATCATGAAATTACTAAAAATTTAAATCTTAAATCTTTCCAGAGAGAAATTTAAGTTCAGAGACAACTCAGTAAACCTGATAGTTTCATCTTGACTGGCCTTAAAAAGACATTTTTGAGTCATTTGGTAATTTTGAGATTTATCTGACCAAGCCAAGAGCAAATTAAAAACTAAAAGAAAATAGCAGGTTGTTTCTGAAGATAATGAACATTTGACCTTCTGCCTGCTTTTCCTACCACTTGTTTTTGTAAAATTATATCATATAACCATCACCAGTTTCAAACCTCTTCACCATTACTTTGATCAACTACTTTTAATCCAAATATTTCTTTCAATGTTAGAATTATAAACAACATACTTGCATTTAGCCATTTACAAATGTTAGAAATTAACTATTTTCTCAATACAATAATAAGTTTAAAGAAAAAACACAATTGCATTAAGTTCATGATTTTTATTAGTTTTCTAAGCCTATTAAAATTTTTTGGAAAAATTTTCTGAGTCTTATTACATGCTTAATGTATTATTCTTACATACTAATGTATTAACAGTTGAAGCTTAAAATATCTTTTGAAATTACAGATTAAAATGGTCTACTTCATGTTTGTTATTCATGCTATACCTTTCAAAGGAATAATTATTTGTCTTGGATAATATGTGGCAGTGCTTTAAGAACTAATGGATCATCACAAATTAAAATCATACGATATTTTTGCTCAACTGTCAATGTAAGAAACAACTGAATATTTGGGTTTTTCTTTGGTTTTATGAGCAGGTGTGTGGTTTGCTTCTATTGCTGACCCATCCAGATATTCAAGTTCAACCAAAGGCAAACCAAAGTCACTTTTGTTTATCTTAGCTAAAGAGTCCATGTGAACTCCACCCAAGCCTGGGCATCTGCTCATCCATGGACAATTTACTGTGTACATTTAGTGGTGTTTCAAAGTTACAAGGATGACTTTATGGTGGTGGCTCATTTTCTTTTTATAGAACTTGACCTCATCTCCTGATAAATGAAACTTATGTCTATTCAAAACAGCTGTTGAGGGGGAAATAGTTCTCTAATTTAGTTTATTTAAATTATTATAGCAAACCATTCTCATTCACTCATATATTAGAAAAGTAATGCTTTACACTTTACCACGATTCACAGTAAAAATGAATCACATTGTAGGAAGGAAGATACAAAATATACAAAATTCTGGTTCTTAGCCTAGGGCCATGGACCTTCTGAAGTTGTGTGTGTATGGGGGCGGGGGGTGCTTTCTCTTGAGTAGAGCCACAGCTTTCCAGAAATCCCCAGTGGAACAAATGATTCCAGAAAGCTAACCACCACTGGCATAAAGAGAATATAAATGAGTACTTGTCTTTGCTTTAACATGCAACATTCACTCTGATAACCTCCCATAATAAGCCCAGCAAGCAAGTGCAGATGCTCGGGCCTGTGTCCTCTCCTCAGGCTGAGCGTCCCTTCCATTGGTTTTGCCTGAGACTTTAGGTCCTCATGCAGGCTATGAAGTCAGGTCTGCAGGCAAGTGGAGTTTTAGTGGTACACCAGGTGTTTCAGGTGACATGGATATTACACTTAGGTAAATTCATTTTGATAAACTCATGTGATAAACATCTCCTCCCTGAATTTTCTTTCAGTTCCTCTGCTAATGGCAAAGAAACAGAACTGATAGTGATTATTTTCCCTCTTCTGCAGTCACACTCCTTAGGCTCCACTGTCAACAGCTGGAGACTCCCAAGTTGACAACTGTATCCAAGAAGAATTCAATGTTACTCTGCTCATGGTATTTCTTTGGAAGATAATCTTCTCTTTGGAGAAAATAATGATTTTTTAATTGAAATCTTTATTGGCACATTACATATACACATCATAATTGTACTCCACAATGGGGATTTGTACCAGTATAAGACACAATTTAATTCTCATTTTTCCCCATACCACCCTACCACTCCCACTCCCTATAAACCTAAACTTTGTTTCCTTTATTTTTGTTATAATCTCATTATTTTTCCCCTTCACTTTATTTCACTTTGAGTGTTTTCTATTTCACAATAGATAACATACAGTTCTAGAACTCATTTACATCTTTATGTTCTCATACCACAGAAAAGATGTGATATTTACCTCTCTATGACCTATTTATTTCACTTAAGAGGATATCCTCAAGGTATGTCCATTTAAGTAGAAATGATTCAAACTTATCATTTTTTACGGCAGAGTAATACTCCATTCTGTAGAAGAACCACAG
The DNA here is from genome assembly GCA_004026965.1 of Petromus typicus. Classification (NCBI taxonomy): domain Eukaryota; kingdom Metazoa; phylum Chordata; class Mammalia; order Rodentia; family Petromuridae; genus Petromus; species Petromus typicus. The sequence goes on from PVIR01006905.1 coordinate 32,354, forward strand.
CTTTTTTTATCCAGTCTCCAGTTGATGGACAGTTGGGTTGTTTCCAAAATGTAGCAATCACAAACTGAGCTGTTATAAACATGGGTGCACATATGTCACTGTGATATGAGTCTTTTAATTCTTTTGTATATATACCTAGCAGAACGAAGGCGAGGTCAAATGGGACCTCCAATCCTAGCTTTTTGAGGAATCTCCACAGGGGTTGTATGAGTCTATAGTCCCACCAACAGTGAAGAAGGGTTCCTTCTTCTCTGAAGCCTCGCCAACATTTGTTGCTGGCTAATTCTGAAGTGGCAGCCATTCTATGTGGAGTGAGATAAAATTTCAGTGTTGTTTTCATCCGCATCTCTCGAATGACTAATGATGTTGAGCATTTCTTCATATACTTCTTAGCTGCTCGTATTTCTTCTTCTAAAAAGTATCTGTTCATTTCAGATGCCCGTTTTTTAATTGGGTCTTTAAATTTGGATGGGCTGATTTTTTTAAGCTTTTTATATATTCTAGATAGTAACCTCTTGTCTGAGGAACAGCTGGTAAAGATTTTTTCCCACATTGTTGGTTGCCTTTTTGCTTTGTTGGTGGTTAGCTTTGCTGTGCAGAAGCTTTTTAAAAGAATAAGGTCCCATTTGCTGAATTCTTCTGCCAATTCCTGTGCTATAGAGGTTTTGTTCAAGAAGTCTTTCCCTAAGCCAATGTCTTCAAAAGTTTTATCTAACCTGTTTTGCAGTAGGTTTAGAGTGTCTGTTTAAATATTTAGGTCTCTCATCCATTTTGATTTTAGCTTGGTACATGGTGAAAGAGCTAGGTCTAGCTTTAGTCTTTGGCAAGTTAAAGCCCAGTTTTTCTAACACCATTTGTTAAAGAGGCTATCTTTCCTCCATTGAGGATTATTGGCTCCTTTGTCAAAGATGAGGTGGCTCAGTGTATCTGGAGTAGTTTCTGGACCTTCTAGTCTACTCCATTGATCCTCAGGTCTGTTACTTTGCCAGTACCATGCAGTTTTTATCATGGTGGCTTTATAGTATACTTTTAGGTCTGCAGTTAGAGTACCCCCCCCACCATGTCCCTGTTGCTTAGAATTGCTTTTGCTATTCTAGGTCTTTTGTGGTTCCAGATGAAAGTTTGGATTTTATCTCTATATCTGTGAAATCTGTGGAATTTCAATCGGGATTGTATTGAATCTGTATAGTAGTTTGGGCAGTATAGCCATTTTGACGCTATTGGTTCTTCCTACCCAGGAGCAAGGTATGTCTTTCCATTTTTTGATATCATCTTCTATCTCCTTTTTCAGAGTGCTATAGTTTTCAGAGTAGTGGTCTTTCACTTCCTTTGTTAGATTGATTTCTAGATATTTTATTTTTGGGGGTGCAATTGTGAAAGCAACTGAATCCCCAATTTCTATCTCAGTGGGTCTACTGTTTGTGTATACAAAGTCTATTGATTTTTGAACATTGACCTTGTATCCAGCTATGTGACTAAATTTGGTGATTAGGTGCAGCAGTTTTTTAATTGAGTTTTTAGGATCCTCTAAATAGAGTATCATGTCATCAGCAAATAATGACAATTTAACTTCTTCTTTTCCAATCTTTATTCCTTTTATTTCTTTCTCTTGCCTAATTGCTATGGCTAATATTTCCAGAACTATATTGAACAGAAGTGGTGAGAGAGGGCATCCTTGTCTTGTTCCTGATCTTAGTATGAAAGGTTTCAATTTTTGACCATTTAGTATGATGCTGGCTGATGGTTTCTCGTAGATAGCTTTTATTAGTTTGAGATAGAGATCATCTATTCCAATCTTCTGTAGGGTTTTGAACATAAATGGGTATTGTATTTTGTCAAATACTTTTTCTACATCGATTGAGATGACCATATGGCCTTTGTCCTTTAGTCTGTTAACATTTATTGATTTACGTATGTTGAACCATCCTTGCATACCTGGGATGAATCCAACTTGGCCAGGTTGTATAATCTTTTTGATAATTCTCTATACTCTGTTTGCCAGTATCTTATTGAGGATTTTTGCATCAATGTTCATTAGGAATATTGGCTTGTAGTTCTCTTTTTTGGTTGGGTCTTTCTCTGCTTTTGGAATCAGGGTAATGGTTGCTTCCAGGAATGAGTTTGGGAGTACTGCTTCCCTTTCAATTTCATTAAAGAGTTTAAGAAGTAGAGGCACTAACTCTTCTTTAAAAGTTTTATAGAATTCAGCAGTAAAACCATCAGGTCCAGGGTTTTTCTTTGTTGGCAAGTTTTTAATTACATTTTCAATTTCACAGATTGATATTGGGTATTTAATATTTCTGTTTTCTTTATTCAGCTTTGGAAGTTCATACGTGTCTAGAAATCTATCCATTTCTTCTACATTTTCCATTTTAATAAAGTATAAATTTTCAAAATAGTTGTTTATGATCCTCTGGACTTCCTCTGAGTCAGTAGTAATTTCTCCATTCTCATTTCTAATAGCATAGATATTAGCCTTTTCCTTCCTTTGTTTAATAAGGTTGGCTAAGGGTGTATCAATTTTGTTTATCCCTTCAAAGAACCAAATCTTCGATTCATTGATTTTTTTTTTGTACCATTCTCTTAGTTTCTATTGCATTAATTTCTGCCCTGATCCTTATCATTTCTTGCCTAGTGCGAGCTTTGGGTTTGTCTTGCTCCTCTCTTTCTAGTCACTTGAGGTTCAGCTTTAAATTGTTTATTTGCGCTTGCTCCGTTTTCTGGATGTAGGCTTTCACTGCTATGAATTTTCCTCGTAGAACTGCTTTCATTGTGTCCCATAAATTTCTATATGTTGTATTAGGGTTACGGTTTAGCTGTCAGAACTGTTCAATTTCTTCTCTAATTTCTTCTGTGACCCATTGAATGGTCGACAGAGTGTTGTTCAGTTTCCATGTGTTTGTGAGGATCCTGGGCTTTCCTTTGCTATTCAGTTCCAATTTCAGGGCCCTGTCATCCGACAGAATACAAGGGATAACTTCAATCCCTTTCCACTTACTTATACCTGTTCTATGAACCAGTATATGGTCTATTTTGGAGAATGATCCATGAGCAGCTGAGAAGAATGTAAGTTCTGATGTTGTGGGATGAAATACTCTGTAGGCATCTATTAAGTCCATTTGCTGAAGAGTCTGGTTTAGCTCAAGTATTCCATGGTTGACTTTTTGTCCAGTTAATCTGTCTCTTTGTGAAAGTGGGGTATTGAGGTCCCCTACTATTATTGTGTTGGAGTTTATCTCGTTTTTCATGTTCATTAATGTTTGTTTTATACAGTTGGGAGCATTAGAATTTGGAGCATAGATATTTAAGATTGTTATTCTTTCTCTCTTGGAATTTTCCCTGTACTAAGAGCTAGTATCCATCTTTATCTCTCTCTCTCTGTCAGTTTTGGCTTGAAGTCTATTCTGTCTGCAAATAAGACACCACTCCTGCTTTTTTGCTGTTTCCTGTCACATGCAGTATTGTTTTCCATCCCTTTACTTTTAGTCCATGGGTTTCTTTCTGAATTAGGTGTGTTTCTTGTATACAGCATATTGTAGGATCTTGCTTCTTGATCCACTCTGCCAGTCTGTATCTCTTAATTGGCGCGAAGAGCCCATTGACATTTATGATTATGACTGACATAGGCAAATTTAGTGCTGCCATGTTTTCCTGTTCTTGGCTGTGTTATTCTACTTTTGCCCTTTTCCCATCAGTTTCTTGTTTGGCCCCATGGGTTGACTCGGTTAGGTCTCATGGATTTGTAACTTTCCTTATTTTTCCCCAAGATATTCTTTAGAATGTTTTGGAGCACAGGTTTCATATTTGTGATGTTTTTCAGGTGTTCTTTGTCATGGAAGTATCTTATTTCCCCATCAATTTTGAAGGATAGTTTTGCAGGATACATCAGTCTGGGTTGGATGTTGTTTTCTTTTAGGGCTTGAAGTACTTCACTCCAGGCTCTTCTTGCATTGAGTGTTTGAGTTGAAAAGTCTGCTGTGGTCCTGATGGGCTTCCCTTGATGTGATTGCTTTCTTTTCTCTGGCTGCTTTCAGTATTTCATTCTTTTTTTGAATATCTGAAATTTTCATAATTATATGCCTAGGTGTAGATTTTTTCATGTCACAGGCATGTGGAGTTCTGTATGCTTCATATATTTGTATGCCCAATTCTTTTCTATTTTCTGTGAAGTTTTCTGCCATCATCTCTGTGAATAGTTTTTTAATGTCTTTTGTATTGTCTCCTGCTTCCTCCATGACTCCAATCAACCTTGTTATTCTTCTTTGAATCATCTAGGAGCTATTAGATTGATTTTTCTTTATCCCTTGCTTTTTTCCATAGATTATGGCTTTCCTATTCATTGGCTGAGATCCTGTGTTCTAGGTCAGAAATTTGGTCTTCTGCCATATTCATTCTACTGCGTAAACTTTCACTTTCTTTCTTAATTTCCTGAATCTCTGCTTGTAGGAGTTTAAAAGGTTCCATTGCTTTTGCTATTTTGGATTCTATCAACTCCTTGATTTCCTCTTTAGCTTTATTAATCATAGTGTTGACTGTGTCCAGTATCTCTGCTTTCATCTCAGGGATCAGTTCTGATTTCCATTTTGCTATATCTTCTTTGGTTACCATTTCTGAGGACCCTGGAGACTGGCCTTCAAATTTCTCTATTTCCCTTCCTCCTGTGTTACCTTGAGGTGAGGATCTTTGTATCTGAGACTTTGAATTTTTCCTCATCTCTGAGTTTTTGTCGTTCCTGTTGTTTTTGGCTTTGTACCTACCCTATTGCCTGGCGATGTTTGTTGCAAGTCTCTTTCTTCCTAATATTTAGGAACCTTAAAATATCAGTGTTTGCTGGGTTGCTCTTTACAGTCTGTACTGGGACCAAAAAAAAAAAAAAAAAAAAACCTAGTTCTGGTACACCATAAGGGGCACTCAAACAGTACAATCAGAACACCTTCTCCCATCTGCTTAGAGGTAGGAAGGCTCTGGCTCCTCCACTGCTGCAATGGTGCTGCCTGAGGTTCCAGTAGGCCCGCCTACTCACCAATAGCAAGTCCCTGGGTCCACTTGTGTAGTTAGCCTATAGGCCAGTAGGCTCCAGCCCCTGTGCAGCTGCAGTGGTACTGCCTGAAGTTCCAACAGACCCACCTACTCACCAATACAGAATCCCTGGGTGTGCTTGTGCAGTTGACATGGAGAAAGGCAGGCTCTGGCTCTGCTTGGCTGTGATGGCGCTGGCTTCTCCTTCTCCAGCTCTGCCCCTTGTTATACTCAGTCCCTGGGCACTCTTAGGTATGGCCCTGGAGGCCAGTGGGCTCTGACCCCAGTGCAACTGCAGTGGTGCAGGCCGCCACCTCTGAAGCCCTGCCCACTGTTATACACAGTTCATGGGCACTTTTCTGGGGTGCTCGGACCCTGGCGCAACTGCAGTGGCACAAGTCACTGTCTCCGTGGCCCTGCCTGCTGTTATACACAGTCCCTGGGCATGCTTCTCAAAATATTGATTTTTATTTGTAGTTAGAGAGAAAGTTTCTTTATAAAATAAGTGAAATTAATTTTTGAAATGAAAGGTTTAGCACAGATGATACAAAGATATGACAAAAATTCTAAAAGTAATATGCAAATTATAGCAATTTGAGAAATCCAGAATAATTACTAATCGTCACGCTTTTCTTTTTAAAAGAAACTACATTTTGAAAAATTTGATTTATTTAGAATATATGTAACAAGAGTTCTTACAAAACATTTTTTAAATAATAAGTACTAACTGTGTGAGATGCACTGGACAGTAATTGGTTAGGATGCTTTCAGATGAAGTAATAGAAAACACAGCCAGAAACATCTTAAACAATCGTCACCCTCTCTGATGATTCAGGGGACATTTACTCAGCAGTTCAATGACCTCATCAAGGAGCATTTTTCTTCTGCTATCTTTAGCATGTCAGTGTTTCCCTCAAGCTTGACCTCTCACAACCTCTTCAAGTCTTCCATGGCACCTACTCTTTCCCAGCAATTACCAAACTCAAGAAAGAATAAGGCAGTCTTTTTCTGCTTTCAAGAGCAAAAGAAATTTATCCAAAAGTTTTTCTTATTTCCATTTCATAAGTAAGGTTACACCTCATGGTCATATCTAAATCAAATGTTGCCAAGAAAAAAGAAATTACTAGGATTGGATGTCCAGTGAAGATCAAGGGTTTTATAACCAAACGATATTAGGGTTTGCTTGGCAAGGAGTTATGAACAGTTACTGGGTAGGTAATCTACACTTCTTGCCATAAATGTGCGTTACATCAGGTTTTTAAAATTCCAGCATGTTCAGAGAGGATTAATGTTGAAGAAAAATATTCAGTGTCACATTAAACAGCACAAATTTGGGATACATTGATCAAATACACACAGAAGATCGTAGCTTGGAAATGAGCACGTTTAAGGTTCAAGATTTTAGGTAGAGTAAAATATTCTCAAAATAAAGTAAGTAATTTCAGTGGTTTAAAAAATTGATCAGCTAATAATCCTTCTCCCAGTCTCACCTGCCTCAGATTCTGTGAGCAAAAGAAAGGTACAGTAAACAACAGCAATAAAAAAGTGGGTTGTTACCATTTATAAGAATTTGATATTTTTTAAAGCTCTATAATTGTTGTTAGATGGAAACATAAGGATATCATTAGTTTTTATTGGACATTTTCATTTTCTTAATTTTAACTTACTGGTGGAGTGTGCCAAAGACATGTTTATCTCATCCGATTCATAGGATTTGCAAATGCTTTATGCTGGCCCTAACAAGTGAATTTTGCTCCAAAAAGAGAAAAGGAAAAGAAATTTTATGCAATATAAACTAACTCTTTCAAATTATTTGTGCTTGAAATGCTTTGTAAGCATAATGTGTGGCTTTGTTTCGCATTCTAGATTAAACAGAATCAAGAAAATGATTGAAAAATATCAGTTCTGAGGTATAGGTAGAAAAGAATGGCCATTTGACAGTTTTTGGTTTAAAAAACAATTATTAAGGCCAGGTTGATGCCGCAATTGTCTTGAAAGCACAAAGTCTTGAGTTAAATCCTTAGTTAAAAAAAAAAAATTAGAGTACCTGAGTGATGTCAAGTGATAGTATCCATTCTGATTTTTATTGTAATAATAACTATATGACATGGATATTTTTTGTCAACTTTAAGATGTGGAATTAAGGCCCGAAGAAGACAAGTGATATGCTCAAGTACACAAAGCAAATAATCGCTGTAAATCAAGACTCACGAAATCTAAAGAGGAGATCTTATATATTCCTTGATGTGGGGCCAGAACAAGAAATGAGTGTGGCTGGACTTGAGACTGAACAGGCACCCCTGAGGAATAAGGAAGCTACTACGGGGCTGGGGGTGGGTAAGCATACTTTACAGTAAGATTGACTTTTCCTAGCCAGATGAGATTTTCCTAACCTTACACTTACATATAGCTAAGGACAAATGAGCCACCTACATCTTAAATAGCAAAAGACTTTTCTCTACCTTATCAGAGTCCCAAAGTTCCCACATTTTATGCACTCACAGAACATATTTTTATGATGAATGTGAGTAAGCATAATTTGGGGGGGATTCATTAAAGTTATGATAATGTTGCCATATTTGATATCCCTTTGAAAAATGAACTATATTATACTCTTGGGATTTCTTCTTTCTTATACAAAATATCTGGCTGGGGTTGCCTAAAGTCATCTGGTGTCAATATTGTCTTAGATATCTGTCACTTACACAGATTAGGTATTATTATTACAGTTGTCAGTCAAGATGCTCCCACACAATCTCAGCTGTATGACTCAGGAGAAGAGTACAATTTCCCTTAGTGCACTGACTCAGCCTGACAGTCTTCACAGTGACCTGCACATTTTCAGGAGCACTTCTTATTCTTACCAGTGGCACTCAGAAGACTTGTCAGATGTCCAGGTTTATCCATATTTAAAGAAAAACAGAGTAGAGGTCTTTCACCTCCTTTGTTAGATTGATGCCTAGATATTTCATTATTTTGGATGCTGTTGTGAAAGGGTTTGACTCCTCAATTGCTCTCTCAATGAGTCCGTTATTTGTATATACAAAGGCTATTCATTTATAAGCATTAACCTTTATCCAGTTGTGCTATTAAATTTGGTGGGTAAGTCTAAAAGTTTTTTGGTTAAGTTTTTAGGATCCTCTGTACAGAGTATCAAGTTAAAATAGCTAAGAAGGATATAAAGAAATGCTTAACATCACTGGTCATTTGAGAGATGCAGATGAAAACAACACAGATTTCATCTCACTCCACAAAGAATGGCTGCTATCTCAGAATTAGCCAAAAACAAATGTTGGCAAGGCTATGGAGAAAAAGTAACCCTTCTCCACTACTGGTGGGAATGTAGACTTGTACAAACACTGTGAAGGTCAGTTTGTAGATTCCTCAAAAAGCTAGGATTAGAAGTCTCATTTGACCCTGATATTCCCCTGCTAGGGATATAAACAAAAGAATTGAAAGATTCATATCATAGCAACATGTATGGGCCCATGTTTATACCAGCTGAATTTGTGATTGCTAAATCTTGGAAACAACCCAAATGCCCATCAACAGGAGATTGGATAAAGAAGATGTGGTTCTTTTATAGAATGATAAGTTTGAATCATTTATACTTAAATGGACATACCTTGAGGACATCCTCATAAGTGAAATAAATAGGTCACATATGTGTAAATATCATATTTTTTCTCTAGTATGAGAAAATGAAGATGTAAATGAGTTCTAGAATTATGTTATATATTGTGAAATAGAAAATATTTAAAAGGAAATGGGGTGTAGGGATAAGTAATGAGGGGTAAAATAATGTGATGGTAATAAAAAGGAAAAGCCTATATATATGGGGCAGAGGGGTTGTAGGGTGGGTAGGGGAATGGAAAAAATGAGAATTAAGTCGTGACATATATTGTGGTACAAATTCTCAATGCTGAAAGTTACTATGATGTGTATATATAATGTACCAAAAAAGATTCTAATTTTTAAAAGATAACTTTAAAGAAATGGTATTCCTGAGAAATATTTCCCATCTATCTTACAAAGAAGGCATTTTTGTTTTAAACCAAGGTTAGATATGTTTTGTAAAGCACATTCCAAGACCAACCCATGTGAGAGAATTTACAGAGACAAAAATCAATCTCACTTCCTCTGAGCAAACACAAAATTCAGATTATCCCACATGCTGTGGACAATGAGAAAAACATCTTTGATCCATGGAATCCTACAGATCTGTATGAACCATATAGAAATTCATTTAGTAAATATAATCTACTACTTACTAAGCAATCCGTTTCTCAAAAATCATTGAACTCATTTTCAAAACCAAATTTTCTATGTTTAAACATAGCTTAAAGTTATCCTAAAAAATTTGCTCGAGCTATATTGTACTGTTTTTTACAAAGGTAATGTAAAATTCAACTATCTGATGTGGCAACATCTTTATAACAAAATATCACAAAGCTCTTAGTCTGGTATTAGATATAGACTCAGTTCCAAACTGTGACGCAAACCTTTGATTCTTCATTGAGTTAGTTACACAATCTCCCTAAATCTCTTCATTTAAAATAAAGAAATAATACAATTACCTTAACAGTTGCTGGTTTGAATCCAATGAAATAGTACAAATAAGTACTTATAACAGTGCCTAATAATTAAAGAAGCATTAAAGGTTTACAATTAATTTTTCAAAAGCAATATGACTGGGGTTGGGGACTTACCTCAGTTAAGTGTGCTTGCGTAGCATAAGCGAGGCCTTGGGTTTGTACCCCAAAAATAGCACAGAGAGAGAGAGAGAGAATCAGTACACTTAATCAAGGATTATAGAAGGAATTACTTATAATGTCGAGCTATTATCAATGATTGAGACACTACTGAAGGTTTGGGTACTTGAAAATTCTACAATAAAATTTAGAAAAATTATTTCTCAAACATTCATGTCTTATACACCTACACCCACAGTCTCAGTCTCTATTCCAAGCTAACTATCCAGCTACCCAGAGGATCAGCCCATCTCAGACATCCTGAGTTCAGCTCCTTATCCTCCACATGCGTTGTTATTTCCTACCCCAGTGAAGTGACCCCACTTTCACTGAACCACAAAATTCTGAAAGCTGGCTGCTATCCTAAAATTCTCTCTTGCTGTGTTCTACTGCAATACTTAAATCAAAGCTGATAGAGCTGTGGTTCTTGAATGTGGTAGAAGTTCACCATCATCTAGAACCCTTCATAAAAACATCAAGCCCTATACCAGAGATTCTGATTCTTAAGCCACAGAGGATAGCATGAAAATCTGCATTCAAAAATAAAGAAAACTTTGATGAGAACTGGATACATATCACAATTTTGGAATCACTCCTGTAGTATGCCTTTCTCCCTGTGCACAGGTAGACTGCCACCCTGCTACACTCCACTCATTTCTATACCTTCCTCTCCATCCTCACTGCAGCACCATTAGCTCAGGCCTTTTACCTCTCCTGAATACTGAGACCACTCTATCCTAGATCTCCCCTGGCCTCTGTTCCATTAATCTGTTCTTCAGATCCAATCACCTGAGCCAGTTTTGAGAGAAAAGGAGTAAATTCAAATCCTTGCTTTGCTAATTATCAAGTCTACATATTTAAGTAAGTTAACTCCTCTCTACAAGACTGTGTTCTCATTAAGAACATGAGAACTTATTAAACCAAATTTAGATGAAACAATGTGTGCACTAAACCTCTTAGTACCGGTCTTGTCTATAAATATTATAATCATAGCACCTGCTATTATATCACAAGTATAATTATATAACTCTTGTATACCATGTCCCACTCCTGCTACCAGACTTCCTTCCAGGAGCAAACCCTATATTTAGGCCTTTTTGACTGAGTCACCTTTCTCCAGCCTGAACTTCTAATGATCACTGTCATGAAGCATCCGCTGATACTACATCTGTTTGTTCAGATGTCTTTCCGTGCTTTACACTATGAATTGTCCAAACTGGGAACATTAGCCAACGCAATACATGGTTCATTTCCTGCCCTGTACAATGCATACAATTGCCAATTAATAGATTCTGTGCCTTAATTCTAAGTGGACTACAATACAGACATAATTACATTTTTATTTGAAGGCTAGAAAGAAAAACTAAAGAAAAAAGGATCAGTGGGTTAATTTTAGCTGGTGGAAACAGAAATTATACTCTTTGTTTTGCCTGCTTACCAATATTTTATAATATTTTCATGAATATAGATTAATTATCAATCCAAAAGTTTTTTTACTTAAAAATAAAAAGAATTAGCTTCCAGCAAAGTCATGAGACATTCTGCAATTGTTTCTGAGTCAGCCTACCCTCTTGTTCTGCATTCATGTAGTTGTGATCCCATGACCAAGTAGGCTGGAAGCCTATGGTCATCAGACCTGTTAAATAACTTTGTTGAAGTTTTAAGAGATGTGTCATTTTCCTTGCTCTTTATAAATAAGCTTTAACAAGCTTTTGGCTCTCTAAATTGTCAGAAATCCAGACTTCCTCCGAGCAGCCCATTTCCATAGATTCATGTGAAACACAGGACCGCACAAGCAAGGGCTGGATGTCAATGCTTAATGTCTCCTGTTGTGTTCTGTTTCCTCCTTTTCCCTTATGGGCTCCACAATAACTCATCTGTAAACTGCTGTTCTTTCAGGACTTCCAATCCAAATAGGACTGCCACCTACAATAGTCTATCCTCAACAGAAGTAGTTAGGTCACAAGTCTGCACCAGCCAATCACATCTCAGAACCCTCACCTAAGAAGGGAAGGGATGCCAGCTCCATCACAGTGAACAAGGAAGCTATCAAAGGACCCTTGTTACTGTCTTCTAGTACTCAGAACATTTTTAAGATTCTGTTCCAAAATACTTTGGCAGCCATTTTTCTCTAGGGAGCCAGGGAAGGGAGAGTCTGTTCTTGCAACACTACCAAAAATTTGGGGAAAACCCACTTCTTGCACAAACAGGGCTGACTGCATCTGACTGCACAGAGCCAATCAATCTGGGATTCCCTGATGGTTTATGACTTCACTGGCTCTTGGATCAGAGATAGTGAGAGCACACAACATCTCAAAGAGCTCCTTCCGGAACTGCATCCGTTGGGGGGGGGCGTGGCCTTTCCCACTTTCTGTCAGCCCTGCTCTGGTGAACCAGCAGGCTCAGTCCAACTCATTTTCATAAAGCAGTGCTGTGCTGCGCGCCTGTATGAAAACCACATCAAAGGCCTGTGTGAGAGGCATCTGCATCAGTACAAAGTCACTTTGACAAACTGTAAGGTTTTTCAAAGAAATGTGACAAATGCAGTGCGAGGTGAGATGGGTGAGGTGGGTGCCCAAGAAAACAGTCTAACAGGGGAGAAGGGATGGGGCATTAAGGAGGAATGTAAACCTAAGAAACCAAGATACAATGATGTACTTTGAAGTACAAATCAGATAATGTCAAATTAATATAGCTTTAGCATTTTTTTGTTGAGTCAGTGCTATACTAGTGTATCTGCATAATTTTCTATTTAAGATATGTTTACCTTATATTTGTCAATATTTAAAATATTTGAATACATTTCAATTGCTAAATAAAAAGTATTATAATTTTTTTAAAGAAATCAAGAGAAAAGTAGAAAAATCTGGAGTATTTTCTATTCTGTAAAAGCAAACATTCTCTACCTCATTTCGGCCCTGCACCTGAAGGCACAACATTGTAGATTTGCCAAACCCTTCACAAATTGCTTTCCCCACTGGACCAGAAAGAAGCTCAACCACTTTCTACCTCCTTCCTGTAAGTGAAATGCTCTATCAGATGCATGTTGTGCATCAATTTCTTTTTTAATTCTGACTAAATGAATGAATCAGAACTAAAGAAAATGAAAATGAAATCTCATATAAGTCCAATTAAAAATATTTTTCAGAGCTTTTCAGGTGTGGCATTAACAGTCTTGTCTCCCAACACAGCTTCTATGGTTATAGTTTGGGTTTTTTTGTTTTGTTTTGTTTTGTTTTGTTTTTCCTACTCTCTCTGGGATCCAAACAATTCATTGAAAATTGGCACTATTCATTAACATTCTTCATTTTATCAAGTCATGGGGAAACCCAAAAGCAGGTTTGCACACACATGAGTCTCAGAACCTTTAGTAAGTAAACCCCAGCTAAGAGTCCAAACAACCTCAGAGCAGGTTTACAGAGTAAGAAATTGAGTACTCAAAATTAGATGAAAACAATTATAAGAAATTTGGATAATGAGGATTTGTTACTTGGAATATAATTCACAGATGTGTGTAATCTCAGCACTCTGAGAGACTGAGGCAGGACAACCATAATGGCAAACCAAGCTAAGCAACAGAAATTTAGCAAGAACCTACCTCAAAATAATGATAATAACAAAGATAGTAATCAGAAATTTTAAAAGGCCAGGCTTGTAACTCAGTGCAAAGGCCCTGGGCTTAATTGCCAATATGAAGATTAAAAAATCCTCAGGAGCCTTTTATTTATTTAGTGGTACCAAGGATTGAACTCAAGACCTTGGTCTTGTGAGGCAGGTGTGCTGCCACTGAGCTAAATCCCTGGACCCTCAGGAGCCTTTTAGAAATATAAACTCTTGGACACACACACACACACCTCCTAGGACTACTGTCATTATTTTGCATTTTAACATGACATCCAGTGAGGCTGCTGTTAGCTAAAGTTTGAGACTCAGTTTGCTAAGATTGTTCAAGCACCTTTAATCTCCCTGCACAAGTGAATACAACAGGACCTTAAATGTTAGCTATGGAAAGGAAATGACTAACTGCCTCAAAAAGACAGAATCAAGACTAGCCTTCCTTTTTTTTTTTTTTTTTTTTTTTTCTGTTTTGGACTGATGGGCATTTCAGAAGATGCAAACTAAAGTTAATTAGGTATATACAGGAAGAGACAAAATAAGCATTTCGGTTACTGATCTGTTTGATAAGAGTCATGTGACTACAGCCACCAAAAATAAAAAAAAAAAAAAAGTTGAAAGCGAACAAATACAGAAAGTTGAGTCTGCATTAACAGAAGTATGGTGCAGGTCAGGGAAGATAGCTGCCCACTTCACCTTTCCCTCACATAAATGAGAAGCACAATCAGCTCAAGACACCACACTGAAGGGTGGAGCATGTAAGAACAGGAGAGCAGAAAGGGACCAGGTTAAAGAAATTGAAATCACAGGGGAGCAGGGTGGGAGAGGCTATTAATGAAAGACTTCATACAGTTAAACCCACTGAAGGAAGGGCTTGGTGAAAAATCCTAAACAGATGGAGTATCCCAAGGAAAAGTGGTCTCCAGACAAGCATTTAAAAGCCATTAAGATACTGAAGGACTATTCAAAGCCCAGAAATCCATTATTTGAAGATTCATTGTAGGGTAAAAAAAAAGTTTACAGACCTAATATATGATATTAGAGATACAACTGGTGTATTGTATTCAGGATTTTTGCTAAATAAATCGATTATAGCTGCTCTTGACAATGAGAGAAAATGGGTGCCTATGTGAAATGATAGATATGTTAATTTTACTGTAAGAACCATTTTACTGCACATATGTAGGGGCTGAGAATTTAATCAGTGCTTCTGGTGTCTGTCTTGCAAGTGTAAGGGCCCGGGTTCGATCCCCGGTTAACCATATACAATATGAGGTGTGGCCTCATGCCCAGCAGCAATCAGTACCACATACCACAGTGCCAGACATGGTGGCTCACACATGTAATCCCAGCACTCGAGAGGGAGAGGCAGGAGGATTTCTATAATGTGAGTTTGAGGCTGAGCTCAGGGCCAGCCTTAACTACAAAGCGAAACCCTGTCTCAAAGAAACAAAACTACACATATGTAGCATGCTATATATTTGAAATATAAACTAATTTTTTTTCTTTTTGCTAGGTGGCTGTTAAAATTTTAAATCACATGTGTAGGTCACACTATATTTCAATTAGCCTCATTTTGTGCTATATGGAAAGAGCATATTATTTTTATTTTTAAAAAGAACCACAAAGTATATAATTCTGAGAGTGCTAGAACTTTTCTTTTCTATCCCAAAAGGCTAACATTAAAACAGAAAGACACAAACTGCTGAGAAGAAAAAGACAGTCACTCTCCTGCCCTCTCCCCTCTAAGCACTGCAGAGGTTGAGCAGAGACCCCATCTTTAAATACATGGGTCCCTTAGGTGTAGACACTCCAAACAGTAAGGTGGAGTCAGTTCTGGAACATATTCAGTACAGAGGGGTATTCTGCTCATCTCTGCTCCCTTATCTCAGTCTCTTAGGGGCTCTTCCCCATTTGCACTGGCTATTTATCCCCCGGTGGATCTAGCCACGGGGTGTGTCAGGGTCCCGCTCTTTCCTTTCTTTGCAGAGGAAACAGCTACATACACTGACCAGCCTGTGACAGAACTGAAATTCCAAACGGCCTGCTTCTTCCTACCCTCACCCTACCAAGTAAGACCCAAACGTTCATGACTTGAGGTAATGCTTTAAGAAACAACCTTGGAACTTGTCATTCCTGGCTAGCTCCTCTCAGATCCCACCAAGGACTCCTTCTAAGCAATCTTCCTAAATCTCAAATGCTAAGTCTCCAGCTCCTTTTTTCTACTCTTGTCATGCTCAGTAAAGTCCAAAATCCATGCAACTTCCAGTTCTCAACAGCGGCATCTACATGAGCAGAAATAGAGATGGTAGCGTGGATCGATTCTAACTAGAAAGCCAAAGGGGAAACCCAGGCGCCGCTTGTGGTTCACATCTAGTGTGCTCAGCACCCGGAGACCCCAGGCCCACCTGCGCCTGGCCTCCCGGCACTACCACAACCTTTCATCAAAAGCTTGATTGAGGGAAAATTTCATCCCCACACCAACCAAGTTCTGCAGTTAAATACAGGTTGGCTTTTTCTTCTTATTCCTGTTTCTTGGTTGGTCCTCTATTTTTACAATATACTTGCTTACAGTCCGTGTATATAAAATGAAACAAAACTCCTTCCTTTACATAATCTTAAAACTCTAGAACATCAAAATCCATTCCATGTGGAATTTAGATCTAAACCACATTGTCTTTTATCTTATACGGTCATATTTCAACTAACTCTCAAAAAGAAATAGTAAAAACAGCTGAAGGAACATTAGATTAACACACACCACAAATTGAATATAGATTTTTGCCTAAAATATCCATAGGGATTTAAGTCACTATGGTTGATAACAGTGGGTTTCTGATAGTTAAATAGGTCAACAAGGAGTTTTTCTCATACCAAATAAAACTGAGGGTGTCACAAGCAGTTAATTTTGGAGCTATATTTCCATGAACTGTCAATCACTTTCAGTTAACAGAAAACTACACCCATATTTTCTTAGAAATCTCTCAGTTCTGCCCTCACTGAGCAGAGCAGGGCGGTAACATTCCTCTTTGAGGTGGTGCATATTAAATACACATGACTTAATGTGAAAATGCTAGGGGATTTTTACATACTTTCCCAGACTAGACACACAAATATTCTTAGAAATATTTTGCAGGGTTTAAGTAATAGTTTCATACATGGTCAGACAGTTTTTTGAATAGTGAAGATATTGACCTAACAATTAATAGTTCATTGTAGGGAAGAAATTATTTTCTGGGAAGGGAAAAGTATTGAAACTAGCTATATTCAATAGAGTAGCTGTCTCTTTTTTGTTTCTTTGACTGAAATATCAGACAAATATTATACAAGTTCCTCTATAAGAGATAGAAGTATTAATGTAGAGATTAGTACAAAGATAATGTTTCAATAAGACATAGGAGCCAATAGACGTAGAAAAATGTATACTGTACAAAAATTGAATGGCTTATAATATTGATTTCTAATATCAGTTGTTCTGTATTATCATGAACTTTCACACTGCTTTCTAGTCTCATAAAGATTTTTATATGTGTTACCACCTTTAAATTCCTATGACATAATTGAAGATGTTACTCCCAATTTAATAATGACAATGACAAAACAGAAGTTTACAAAGATTAAATAGCTTTCCCAAAGAAATGGAGTAGCTATTCAGGGGCAAGTCTTATCACTTTTTCTACTGGTCAACCAAAATTATAAATTTGTGGAGTATCTGCAGTTGTATATGAATCTTACAAGTTGGATTATCACTCTCCTACCAGTTTTCTGGCTTGGAACCTAATACATCACTTAAACAAAGTCCAAGGGAAATTTAACTGAGAATACATTACCTAATAACATTTATTTTCTTTTTTATTATGAAATAGGTACTATATATATATATATATATATATATATATATATATATATATAACATGATCACGCTCAACATTGACAGTTTGTACCAATATATGACATAACTTGATTCTCATTTCTAATAACACTTATATAAGCTATGCTATAAATAATCACTATGTCAGGCAGTTCTTGGAAAGAGATAACATTATTTTCATTTTACTGATGATGAAACCAAGACTCAAAAAGCTAAAACTTCTGTAAAATTATTAAAAAGCAAGTGAACCCTGGCTCTCCCGAATAGCAAGGATACATCTCTGCCTCCCCTGAAGCATACGAAGAGTGTCTGAAGAGTTCACGTCATTTTCCAGCTACCGAACCACTCACAGCCAACCAGGCAGGCTTAGAAAGAAACACAGAGCTGTTCTGCACATGACCTAGAAAATTACTTTGTTTAATCAAGTTAACTGCTACATTAAAAATATTTTTTAAACTATCATATGAGGAACACTCAATGTAAATAAAGAGTAAGAAATAGATCACAGAGAGTAAAAAGAAAAATTTTGTCCAAATGAGAAAGAGACAAGAGAGGGAAGGAAGAGAGAAAAAAAATTAAGGCGTGCTATGTACCTGTGCCAACTTCCTATAAAGGAATGTAACCATGTACTGCCAACATGTACTAATAAAGAATAAAAACAGAAAAATGCATAAGCCAATTAAATGCTTATAGTGTCATTCAGAGAAAATTATAGGCAAATTTGCTTCAGAGGCAATGACTCCAGACAGTACAGATCTTCTGAAGACTAACAGTCCCACACCAATTTTACTTGGATGAAATGTGCTTCTGTGCGTATATTTGGTTCCTACAACACCTGCCATGCTGGGCCTGTGCCTTATCTTTTCTCCTGGCTCCTGGCAACATAGAGCACTGCCCCTCGGACTGATGCAAAGAAACAGACCAAAACTGTTTAGCACTGTTCTCACCTGGACTCCCACATCGCCTAGGATAAAATAAGTATTACATACTTATCAAACAATATCAAACTGCATTGAAGTATACAAAAGCAAGCAAGCAGTACTGAGTAGAAATATCCACATTTGAACACCAATCTCAGAATCGGTCTCGGCAAATATTTGCAGAGCTGAACCCAACAATATAAAAAAATGAAAATCTCCTATCGAAATTCTTTTGTAGTAGTATAAAATTCATAATGATTAGCTGAAAATTGAGTGTACCTTTGTTTAGAATCAAAGGAGTTGTTGAAGATGTACAGACACCCAAGAGTGATGAACAAACTAAGTTTCAGAGATACCCAAAGACACAAGAATGAGAGGCAAATGTGAGCTATGAACCCAGAAAGCCAGGCTCGTGACTCAGGTTTCCATTACTGCTTAGAAATGCCATTCATCAACTAATTTATGGCTACTGAAAAATAGATTTCTAGGTCCTTAGATAATTACATTGGCACATTCAGATGTTTAAAACCTCCTCGATACTTTTAATCTTGGGCTCTGAGTCTCTTTCTCCCCTCCAGCCTTCCACCATGATAGTTGCTATGTTTTCCAGGTTGCTCTCAAACTCCCAATCCTCTGATCACAGGACCCCAGGATTTTGGTTGTGTCACTGCACCCAGCTTCTGGTCTCAGCTTTTAACTAGTTATTTTATGGAAGTCATTTTGCTCTACTGAGTGTTACTCTCCTAAATCATAAACATACCTGTGCCAAACATATTCATTAAATTGCAAATGACCCATACAAAAGATTAAATTGACTTAAGCGAAAAATTCTGACTTGTAGGAATGAGCCTACACCCTGGGCTCAAACCTGACCAAGGGGTGACAGAGATGAGAAATTAAGAGACACAGAAACAAGTTAAAATCTGGGGTCAGGGGGCTTACGTCTCCTTTTGACACAGAGCCCCAAATGCCTGGCACACCTTGCTTGGCTTCATTCACTCAGACACGGGCACAGGCAGTAACAGTCCCACAGGACTCATGGTCTCCCACCCGCCGTGGCACTTTTCCAGGTAAACAACTTCACCTCAGGCGTTTGCACTTTTCCCTGCTGCGTGTCAGCATGCTCGAAAGTGCTCTTCCTTCTCAGTGCTCACCGAGGAGGCCGTTAGGCCTCACTCCTCCCCTCTGATCTCCATGGCAACTGACTTTATCTTTTGCAACTAGAGTCTAGAAATAGACATATTCCAGATATAGTATAATCCAGTAGCTTGATTCAGGCTAGCAGGACCTAATCTTCCTTCTGTCTACCCTGCTCCTCTATGTTGGCTGTTTTTGAGGTCCATGTGTCACAGGTGACTGAGTTCCTCTAGATGAATTTATTTGAGTTAGACAAAACCAACAACCACACTGGACAAAAACATCTCCTAGGTCACTTACCCATGTAATACTTAATTTATGCACTCTTTCATGCTCTACTTAGCTTATAAGAATATATCAATTGTTTTGAAGAAGGCTAGCATAGATTTCTGTGCGGCAGAGGCAGGTATTTTTTACCCACAACTGCTGTGGCTCTAATTTTGTCATGAACCTGATGCTTCGGCTCTGCCTGATTGTAGCTTCACATACTGGGCCATTGTGTATCTTCTTGCCTTTGCCTAAGATTCCTTTTAGCTTTCCTTACCTCCCTGGAAAACACTCATTTGCTGGCCCAAGCATCACATTCCCTGGAAACTCTTCCCTGGTTACTTCCTTTCTCTCAAATGAAATTGTACTTAGACCTTCCTACATATCTCACCTGGACAAATTGTATTACACAGTATTCCTTTTTTTGTATATCTTTTCCCAAAGACCCTGGGTATTAGAGAGTAGGACTCCGGTCATCTTTGTGTCTCCAATGCCAGAGTCAGTGTCTGAAATGTCAGGCATCCCCTCAATTACTATAAACAAATCAATCAAGTAATTTATGGAGTCTAGTTTCTTGTACAGTGAGCTACTAACTCCCACTCTCACCTTAAAAATGACTGGAAATAATGGATCTCCCTCCCACAGCCCACTCCAACTACTTGGCAATAACAAATGGGTTTATATTCTTACATTTTCATAAACTGTAATTGATCTTGATCTTGCCTTCTAATTACTGCTCAGGACAAGAGTGTTCCTTTGGTTTTTATAAAAGGAGTGAACCTCTATTACCATTAAATCTCAGGCACATAGGCATTAGAGTAGATGCTTCCCAATACTTACACAGTCAACTTTAGTCATGGTCCTAGGACTTCTTTGGTGAGATTACTGGAATATTTTTAACAGAATTTTTGAGTGTACAACTTGTGTCCATAGTCAGTAATTCTCAACTATGGTGATTGATTTGAGAGAAAGAATCTGCTTCAGAAATTCGGTCTCTAATATTCCTGCTACTCTATGGATTTGCCACTGATTATTATGCCAACAGAGTACAGGGTGAAAATCTTCCTTACGTAGATGCAGGAAAGGAGCTGAGCTGGGTTATAATTGTGTGCAACTCCCTTTCCCCCACCATAGTGCTTTTATATAAGAGATATAAAATGTAAAAGAGGAGTCTGGAAGAGCCAGAAAAGGAAAAGCAGCGTGCAGTGAGAAGTCATCGCTCTTGCTTTGATGACGTGTGTGTAATTGAATACCTGATGATATATCCAGAAAGAACCCTGAAGCCTGTGCCCTTGGTGTGGCTAACTGTAGTACAGTGACACTGACAGACTATACTACTGACTTAGATGTGGCTATTATTTTTTGTGTTTTTTTAATTTTATTGTGAATAGGCATATTTTATATACATATCATGATCACACTTAACATTGACAATTTGTACTAGTATATGACATGACTTGACTCTCATTTTTTCCCATTTCCCTACCCACCCTACACCCCCCCACCCTTATATACATAAGCTTTGTTTCCATTTTATTTTATTATCATCATAATTTTTTCTTTCCCCTCATTACTTACCTCTACCCCATTTCCCTTTGAATAGTTTATATTGTACAATATCTAACATACATTTTAGAACTCATTTATATTTTTTCTAATATCAGAGAAAAGATATGGTATTTACATATCTGTGACCTATTTATTTCACTTATGATGATATCCTAAAGGTATGTCCATTTGAGTATGAACAACTCAAACTTGTCATTCTTTATGGCAGAGTAATACTCCATTCTATTAAAAAACACACACACACACAACTTCTTTTTCCAGTCTCCAGTTGATGGGCACTTGGGTTGTTTCCAAGATTTTGTTATCACAAACTGAGCTGCTATAAGCATGGGTGCACACATATCACTGTGCTATGAATCTTTTAATTCTCTCATTTGTATCCTTAGCAGGGGAATAGCAGGTTCAAATGGGACTTCTAATTCTAATTTTTTGAGGAATCTCCACCCTGATCTCCATAGTGGTTGTACCAGTCTACATTCCAGTGATGAACACTTCATGTGCTTCGTAGTGGCCTTTAATTCTTCCTCTGAAAAGTGTCTGCTCATTTCAGATACCTATTTTTGAATTGAGTCTTTAAATTGGGGGGGTGATTTTTTTAAGCTCTTTATATAATCTAGATAGTGTGGCTGCTATTTATTAAAACCGGTTTAGTAAGTTGGCAACCAATTCACTGCTGATTTTAAGACCAGTGAATTTAGTGGAAGACATTATCTGCTGTAATTCAAATAGAGTCTGAGCATATCCTCAAGGGGTTATGTGTTACACTTTAATCTCCATTGTGAGATATAAAGAGGATTAAAACTTAATTCAACTATGATGTTTGAAGATGTGTCTTTGGGAGGTGATTAATACTGGAGACAATCACCAGCATAGAGTACATATGATTGAATCCTGGTGGCTTTATAAGAAAAAAGAGAGAGGGCCGGAGATTTAGCTTAGCGGTTCCAGCGTCAGCCTGGCAAATGCAAGGTCTGGAGTTCGAGCCCCAGTACCACATGCCACAGTGTTGGGCGTAGTGTCTCATGCCTGTAATCCCAGCACTTGGGAGGCAGAGGCAGGAGGATTGCTGTGAGTTTGAGGCTAGCCTGAGTTACACAGTGAGTTCAGAGCCAGTCTGAACTACAAAGTGAGACCCTATCTAAAAAAACTAAAAAAAAAAAAAAAGAAAGAAAAGGGAGGGAGAGAGGACGTGCACACACCTGTCCACTATCGTTTGTGTGTCGACTCTTTCACCTCATGATATGCTGTAGCACTTTATAACTCTGTCAGCAAGAAGGCCATCTCTAGATTCAGCCACCCAATGTTGGCCATTCAGAAGCATGAACCAAAAAACCACTTTTTTTTAGTTACGCACCTGGAGTATTTTTGTTGTAGTGTTGAAAAACTGATTAATATATTATCCAAGCTTAATGATGTATAGTCATTGCTCATGGCTTAGGAAAAAAACCAAATAGACTCAGAAATCATATGTCCACATTTCCTGAACCTGCCCCCTCAGCACTGTAATACTGGTGTTGTTAACACTGCAAAAACCCTTGGAGACCAGCACAGGTCTCTAAAGAGTAGTACTTTTACTTGCCTTCTGTGGAAACTAAATGTTTTTCTTTCCTTAAGGGAACCATGTGCTCTCCACCTTAGGCTTGGTGCATATGATCTCACTTGCCCAGAATACACTCTTCCCACTGCCTCCCCGATGTCCCGAATTCCTGTTAAAATCTTGTATTTCCTTCAGTTCATAGCTCCCCAGAAGAACTTTCCATGAGCTCCTGGATTAGTTATCCCCTTTTGACTCCCGATTTTTCTTCATTACATTATAATTTACTTGCTCCACATTATGTCTTTCTGGTTGATTTTGAATTTCATGAACCCTTTCTGAGTTGCTCACAACTATCAGCAAGGAAGGAAGAGCATGGCATAGTCCAGTTAAAGTTAGAATTAAGAGAAAGTCATCCTCATGCTTTACAATTAGAAAAAGGGGAAACATCTGGAAATAAAAGATGTAAGGGTAAAATTGACATTTAAAAATATATTAAGCTCCTCTCACGTCAGGCACTGGACTGTAATCCTTAGGGGCTGCAAAGACCAGCAAGTCATAGTTACCATACCTGAATCAAAAATAAAACTTTATGAAATAAGGAAAAGTACATGACAGAAAGAAAACTGGGACTAAAAGAGACTGAAAACAATTTTAATTTATTTTTGATTGATTTTATTGGTACATTTTTATATACACATTATGATCACATTCAACACTGATGGTTTGTACCAGTACATGACACTCGAGTCTCATTTTTTCCCATTCCCCTGCCCTCCCTGAAACTCCCCGCCCCCTATATACATAAACTTTGTTTCTTTGTTTGTTTGTTTGTTTGTATTTTAGTGGTTTTGTTGTTGTTGTTGTTGTTTTGGGGGGGTTTTTGGTTTTTTTTTTTGAGACAGGGTCTCACTTTGTGTTTCAGACTGGCCCTCAGCTCAGCCTCAAACTCACATCACAGCAATCCTCCTGTCTCTGCCTCCGGAGTGCTGGGATTACAAGCGTGAGCCACCACACCTGGCACTGTAGTATGTGGTACTGGTTGCTGCTGGGTGTGAGTCTCCACGCCCAGTATTGTATGTGGTTACTGGAGATCGAACCCGGGTCCTTGCACTTGCAAGAAAGGAGCCAGAACCACTGAACTAACTCCCCGGCCCTCCTTGTTTTAACCATCAAATTTTTCTTTCCCTTCTGAAAAATTTTGCTTGACCAGTTTCAGTAGTCTTTTTCCCTTCTTCACCTGAACCCTATCATATGCTTTGATTTCATATTTGTGTTTTATAGTTGAATATGGACCTCAAGAAAATCTTCCTTAAAATGTAAGAAGACATTTTGGGCTCTTTATGTATAGCTGTGTTCTTCCAAAACAGTTTAGCCAAGCATTCACTGGCACCTGCTCTGTGGCCAGCACTATGCTAACCACTGCAGGCCATCTGCTGTAAAAGATGGTTTGCCCCACCTTCATGCGTCAGCTCTCTACATCCTCCCTAGACACATAGCTGTGTCTGTGTTTATCTTTTTTATTTCCTTTCAAATCAGCACTCTGTAATAACAAGAACACATTTGGTGCTGAGTTGGGTAAGGGAAATCGAGAAAGTTGCTTATATGACTCATTGCTATTTGTATTTTATGCAGTTTCATTTATTTGACATCCCACCCTCCATGTGACCCCAACAGTCTCATCAGCAGCCCTGAGGCCTGAGACAGCGATGATTAAGTCCTGTCTCCTGAACAAAAGATAAAACTCACCCAGCTTTGTTTTCTGGTCACAGGAAAAACCATCGAAATCTCCGTCTAGATAGCAGACCCTTGCAACTCCACAAATAACAATCATAATAGAAGTTTTCACTTCACACCAACAAAAAGAAAAGGAGCATGAATTTTAGGATGTTTCGTTTTGACAGTTGGGAATTTACTAACAGAAGCTGACACTGAAGAATCAGATTATCTAAAAAATCCTTCCTTCCTAAATCCCTATGCTTTTATAAGGATGCCCCATGGAGTTTGGAGTGACATGGTAAAAGATAAGCACGAGGTTTGAGACATTCTAAAGAAGCCAGAAAAAATATATTACAAAAGCAGAAATGTAAGTTGAGTTAGAATTTTAAGCAAGTAAATGTTTACCTAGTAGGTATCAGCTCTTTGCCCAGGTGCTCATTTGAGATATGTAAAGCAACTTGTGGGTTATTCTAAATGATAAAATACTACAGCCAGAGAAATTTCACTATGGGTTAGTACACAAAGAAGACAGTGGAGATAATCAGCCTTTCAGAGATGCATTTAAAGCCTCAAAGAAAATCAGTGATAGTTCAAAATATGTCTGCGTCCAAACTATGCTTCTTGGGCACAGTTTCCACCTGAAGCCAAACACAGGAACTTTATGCTCAAAATAAAGCCTTAGTGAGTGTGGACAGATTCTGAGTAGGAGGAGAGTCTATCACAAAATGGCGTAAACCACGTGACCAGTGAGACCACACAGTGTAGAATTTTTTCTCGCAGACTGAATCACATTTTATTGAAAATAATGAGTACATGTATTAACAGTCGTACGGAACTGAGTGAAACAGTAGATCCAAGCACCGAGTGATGTGGCTTTTGCAATCTGTGTCCCAAGCCATGAAAGAGAAAAAGTCACTGCCAGTAAGAAAAGTGACAGAATAAAGTTAATTCTATTTAGTCACACAAGCTTCCCTTCCCCTTCCAAGAAAACCTAACATCTAAAAGCTCAACCAGTATCTCAGTTAAATTGTCAAGGGATATTAACAAAGAAATTGTTATTTCTTGATCAGGATCCTATCTGTGTTTCTTCCAGAAACTCGAAAGACCAGTTCTTATTGTCCCATGGGTGATTCCTGCCTATTGGATTCTCCAGGCGACCTGGCAGACGCCTCAAGGCGTTCATTCAGCTCAGCTCCACAAACAAGTCAGTGCCTAAAAGCCCCCTTAGAACCGGAAAGAGCAGCCTAGTGGGTGGCCAGGATAGGAGCCTGGGCCTTGTAACACAAAGACGTTTCTGGTCTAGGAAGCCGATGAAGAGAAACTCAAGACCCAGGGAAAAGTGCCAGGCCACCCGAAGACCACATCACAAGAAGAGAGAACTGTCCACGTGCCAACACCGGCTGCACTAAAGGTGAGTCCTAGTCACCTAGGGAATGTGTTACTGATCCACTGACAAGCACAAAGAGAAATATGTCAGAGATATGGGTAGCAATGAGAGTTAGCATTACAGTGCTTAAAGTGCTTTTTCTCAAATGCTTTGTTGAACTTCACAATTTCATGGATGGAAGAAAAGCAGATATTTTATTATCCTTGTGTCCATTTTTCTGGATTGTTATAAGGCTAGAAAGGAGTCATTAAAAGAATGTTACCCTTTGCGTGGTCACATCAGGGGACCACCCAAGGAGAAGGTCTGACCTCTGCACTGTGCACCCAGCGGGAGTCGACATTCAGATTCCTCTAGTGTGGCTCTCGTCCACACAAGCAGCCCACCCACACACTATGGGACAGGATCCCAACTCAGACCTTCAGACATCTTTGTCACCAAATGACTCTGTCTTTGAAATACCTGTGGTCAACTAATTCCAACTAGGGCTTCCATTCCTGTAATCCTCGTTTGGTAAACTCAACTAACCTCCCCCGTCCTTAACCCCTTAATTTCTGTCTTTCTTCTTTTTGGTTTCTTATCTCTAAACTATTATACTATAGACTTAGTTATCTTATCCCTTTATGTAAGAGAAAAACCTCCCATATGCTCAATAACTTCTCCTCCACCTGATGCTGCATAGTTCACTGTAGGTATGATGATACATTGACTCATTAATTTGACTTTGGAGCCGCCTTCCCTGCTGCTTCTCATGTGACCTGGCCATTCTACCATGTAGAATGCTGTGTTTCAAAACCTACTGACTTTCTGGTCACATTCCAGACATAATAGTTCTGTTCTCCACTCATAGCCAACCTCCGCCACCATATTAGAAAATTTGCATGCAATCCACTCTGTACCCTTAAACTTCTGTTCCTTGGCCTAAATGCACAATAACATATCTTACTTGATTTCAATTTATAGTGCCTTACACTGTCAGGAATACATACTATAGTTTCTCAGCACCAAGAATTGCTCCATACCCAAAATCATAACTTGACATATTCTTTGTGACCTAGTACCCCATCCTCTGGTTTAAGACCCTTACATATACCTACTCTTCATGCTCAAGGAGTCCAGCTCCTGGGCCTTAATTACCTCACAGTCCATCTGTGATCCCCAGGACGATAGATCTCTTTCTTACTCTACATATGTACATTTATATGTAAATATTTATAACTTCAACTTAATATGTCTACATACTCCAAAATATACCTCAAAATCACATATCCAGAATTGATGTCTTTTTATCTCTGCTTCTCTCTCTCTTGTACACACACACACACACACAAATACACACCACCTCTCTTATCTCCCCCTCTGTAAAAGGTGTCACCACCTGGTTGCTTGAGATAGAAAGCTGGTAGTCATCTGTACCTCCTCCCTCTGCCTCACCCAATTCATCAACAGTATCTACCAATATTATCTCTTAATCTTCTCTCAAGTCCAGTCCTTTTTCCCTGTTCAAACAGTGAACAACAACACTGTTCAAATAAGGAAACAATCCAAGAGAGGCCAAGAAATTGCACAATGTCCCCCAGCTGGTAGGTGGCAGAGCCAACTCAGACTTCCAACTGCTTCTGAAACCCAGACTCAGAATGACACACTATCTCCTCACAGACATATCCAAGATGCACAAATGAGACTCCCTCACCTACAGGATGACCCTCAAACCAAGGGAGAGATGCTCAGAGTCACACAAGGAAGTGTCCTCCTCACCTAGCACTGCCTGCAGCTCCCAAATCACAAGTGACAACCCCAGAATCAGTGCCACCCAGAGCCAGACTCAAGCATAATGCCATGCTAAATCTACTTCACCAGGGCCATAATCCCACCAACTTAGTCAAGCTGGGGGATCGGAGGCTAAAGAGTCCCATCCATCTATATGCTGGAGGACCAGAGGATCCAGGAGCAGTTGAAGGTCAAAGGCCTGGAAGCTCACTGCAGTCAGTAGTGTGAGTCTGCAGTGAAAGGCTGAAGAGTCTGCCTTGGAAAGCTGAAGTCTGTGTTGAAAGGCTAAAAAAAATGAAGATCAATATCCAAAGGCAGTGGCAAAGAAAAGAGCTTTTTCAAAACAGGAGAACACTTCCTTTTTCTTTCCCTTTTTAGTCTATCTAAGCAATAAACCTGTTGTTTGGTGCCCCCCAAATCTGGGCTGGGTCTTACCTACCTACATGTCAATCACCCATAGACACACCCTTACTTTACTAATTTGCTAGGCAGTTCTTACTCAAATCAAGGAGATTCATCACAATTAATGTTCAACAAATGAACAAACAGAAAGTCATTCACTTTCCTAATAGGGAACCAGGCTATTTGTGTGAGGATAATAATATTGGTGGCTGAACAAGCTCCAAAGCCGAGAAGAAAGGAAAGAGATGGAAATACGGAGTTTTCACTCCTAACTTCCCTGGCAAGTGTCTGGAGACTCCAGAGAACTCTTGTGAAATTCACTGTCTAGTACAGAAATCATCTTCACTTAACTCATGAGCTCTTTGGAGAGCTTTAAATGATGAGTGTGTCATAAAGGATCAAAATGAAGATAATAATAACAAATAGTTTTGAGTATTTATTATGTGTCACAATAAGGCCGAATATTTTACATATATAAATAAATTCTATTTCATCAACAATAAAAGTCGATGCTGCTATCCCACTTCTTTAATAGAGAAAATTGAGGTGTACAGAGTGGAAATAATCATGATCATATACCTTGCAAGGGCTAAAAGACATAAATATATCTAATTTCTACATACAATACAAAATAGTCCTTACACAAGTCTTCATTTTTGTTTCCAAATGCAGTGCTTTTATTTTTAACCCAGGAGTACGCCTCATGCAATGATAGTGGATGATATTAACAGATCTTTGTACCTAGTAGTCTTAAGGCATTTTAAACATACCTCCAGATATATATTAATAAATTCCCCAAGTTCGTGGCTTGATTATGTGCTTTATTTTTCTTTTGGAGTGCTGGGGATTGAACTCAGAACGTTTATGCTGCACTATCTGTTCGGCTTTTTTGTTTGTTTGGTGGGTTGTTTTTTAGAAAGAAAGAGAGGGCACTGCTAAGTCACTAAGTAGCCCAGACTCTGTTACAACTTGAAATTGTCTGGTCCTGCCCTCTTTGAGAGCTGAAATTCCGAGAGTGCACACCATGTTTAGCCTGCTTATATATTTTTTAAAGATCTTTACTTTTTCACTCACTGGACTCGGGTCTCATTTCCTTATAAACACAGAAGTCATTTTCAGATTTAAAATATCAAATGCAAGAAACAGCTAATTTATTTGTTGTTCTTTTTTTTGGCCATTAAAGGAAAAGATGTCTACAGATACCTCAGTTGTCATTTTCCAGAACGGGAGCCTTAGGAAGGTATTCTAGGCCAAAAGCCTGTACCCCTGAATGGTGCCATTTGCCATGCATTTCGGTTCACTTCCGACCCTAACCTCATGTGATTACCAGTCTATTTCTGACTGTTTAGTTCTAAGAAGAAGAAATGTGTTTACTTCCACACAAGACATAAATTATAATACAAGATACTTTGAAGCATTGTGTCTTTTAAACTTATGGTATAGGGATCAAAAAGTGGCTGCCCTAACAGCTTGAGTCTTCAAGTGACTTCAGAGAGTGGGTTCCTGGAGGCGCCAGATAGACACGAGCCATTAGTCAGAAGTAGCATTTGTTTCTTAAACTGCTGAGATGTTGAGATTGTTCGTTACAACAGCATAACTTGATTGATCAAACTCCTTCTTGTTTATATTTCAGCTCATATGGCATTTGTTCTATCAAATCCAGGAGAAAGTTAAGACTCAAGTGTCCACAGGATGGTGTCCTGAAAATGTTTCTGATAATGTCATTTGTCCTCTTGTGGAGTTCATACTTCTATCTGGATTTTCTTTTTACACTTCCAGTGTCAGTGAAAATGCTCATCACTGAGAAGAAATGAATAGAAGGGGGAAAAAAATAAGTGAATGACATTTTCCTAACACTACCTCCCAAATGAAGTTACCTGAAACTTGTATAAGAATTGCAGAAGAATAGATCATGAATCCTATGGGAAAAAAATAGAAATAAGACTTATTTTAGACACTGTATCATCTTTTTAGATCTATTATGTTTTTATCTGCCTTTACTATGGCAAAGGTAAAAGAAACAGTCAAATCTAGTGCAACTTCTAGTTTTGGAGACCTATGCAGGGAAGATGGGTGGCAAGCCATTAAGTCAGATGGGAAAGACTGGTAGAAGAACAAGATTTCTGTAGAACTGTTTAAGTGAAGTGAAGTGGAGGAGTTGAGTGCTCGCTGTGATATGCAGTCTGGAATTTAGTACATGGATCCTCAACAGTTATTTCAACATTTTGAAGTTACTGACATGTACATATTAGAAGGTATTTAAGTAGAAAAAGAGAGAAATTGAGAAGAGAGGAAAAACACTTTTACTGATGTCATTCAGTGTGTAGTGTAAAGGTCAAGGAGCAGCACCCAGAAGGAAAAAAAAAAAAAGACTCAAACTTGCTGGTGATATTTACAAAGAGCAGGAGGGAATGGCGGCGCTGAGGTAGACTGTGGTTCAGAAAAGAAAGATCAGCCCAGCGTGGTGGGGCATGCCTACCCTCAGCATCCGGGGACGCTGAGACAGAAGGATCCCAAGTTGAAGCCCAGGCTGGGCAGTTTAATAGATGTGGTGAAATTGTCTCAAAAAATAAAAAGAGCGGGAATATAGCTTAGTGTGAACACCCCAAGATCAATCCCCTCCACCCCCCAAAACAACGAGGCAACAATCAACTCTGGCTGTGCAGCTCACTGTCTACCCTCTGAACTCCCTCCCTTCTCATGTCCTTGCCTGTACTCTAAGTGGAAATACGAACACACGCCCTTCCCTTTCTCACTGCTTTGCTGTATTTTTTTTAAATTTTTCTTTGGAAAATCTTTTCATCTGTCAAAATTCCACTCATCCTCCAAGATCTAGAAAACAAAAACCGTCAATTCTGCAATACATTTCCTGACTTCTGTCATAAAGTAAGTTCTCTTCTTCCATAATATCTGACACCCTACTTTATGTCACATTTTATTCTGCTTTGCACTGTAACTGTATTCTTTCCTCAACCTTCAGGCATGCCGTCTGCACAGTATTATAGGCCCCAAACCTGCATAAGGTGCTCAAGTATCTGACATGCTATAGATGCTCATAAAGATTTGCAGAGAATCAAATCCAAAAGTATAGCTCTTGAGGGTAGAAAATTATCTTCAAAGAATATCTTTTATCGTATCAAATTTCTTTTTGCCAAAACATGAGCCACCTGCACCCAAGCTCAGGAAT
>PVIR01006906.1:0-63350 GCA_004026965.1 Petromus typicus
TACTGGGCGTGGAGACCCACACCCAGCAGCAACCAGTACCACATACCACAGTGCCGGGCGTGGTGGCTCACGCCTGTAATCCCAGCACTCGGGAGGCAGAGGCAGGAGGATTGTGATGTGAGTTTGAGGCTGAGCTCAGGGCCAGCCTGAACCACAAAGCGAGACCCTGTCTCAAAAAACCTAAAAAAAAAAAAAAATTTTGTATAAATAAATGAAATAAAACTTTATTGCTTTTAAAGTAACTTCAGCTATTAACGTTTTAGATTCTAAAATTTGACAGAGAACCTTCCATTTTCTGTAAAGTGGATTGGAGGAGATAGCAGAAAAGCAAACTTAGTGTGTGTATTATGTATCAGGCATTTTAAAAATCTGATTTATTTTCAGCAACCCAGTGAGGTAAAATAACATTTTCATTTTAACATATAGGCAAATTAGAACATAGAGTATATAACTTGCCTAAAGTCTTATTTAAACAGACATGAATTTAGATGCCTCTACAGTCTGTGATGGCAGTTCCAGAGCTGGCCATGGTGGCACATGACACATTATACTGTTCCTTGCTTCATAACCTACCTGGTTAATGATTGTTCACACTGAGGACTGAAGTGCATTGTTTAGACTTCTGACCTATCTTTTTTATGTTCTGCAAATCTTTTCTGTAGAGCCTCAATGTCCTTTTTTGATACAGTATACCTTGTTTATACAATACTATGATTTTTTCTGTATATATGGTACCGTATAGGGCAGTACTATAGTTTTATCCATATAAAAGCAAAGTCATCAAGTTGAAGTTTCCTTTGGTCATTTCTTTTTTCCAAATATTACAAGGTACACACTATAAACAGAGCAGTTCTTCATTTAGCCGCGCATTCACTGAATGCCCTAGTTATGGGGCTGGAACTCTTGTTAAATGAGAAATGGCTAGCTGTAACATCATGGGAGAAGGCTGAGGCAGGAGGGGTGGAAGTTAATATCCAGCCTGTTTAATTTCGTGACTTGGCAAGATCTATTTTCCAATAAAGAATGACTAAGGATTTAGCATAGTTTGAAAGTGTGGGCTCAACACCCAGTGCTACAAATGAAAACAGAAATTTAAAAAAGAGTATGACAGTTGTGTTCATCTCATTGAGTTTCACTTTCCATGGTGAAACACACAACCAACTTCAGTCCAGAAATAATAAATGGAAAATTCCAGAAATAGTTCATAAGCTTTATATTGTCATTTGGAATACTGTGATGAAATCTTGTATTTCCTGCAGGACAGGGTTATTCCTCTGTTTTGTGTATACTGTACATATTATATATACTTTGTGCTCTGTGGCAGTTGAGAGAGATAGACCACACTCACAGAACTTTTTTACAGTACATAGCTGAAATTGTTTTGTGATTGTTGTTGTTGATCTCTTTCTATGCCTAATATATAAACTTTGTCATAGGGATAAAAAAAGATAGGATACATAGGCTTCTCTACTGTCTGGTTTTAGGCACATACTGGGTCTTGTTATGTATCACCACAGACAAAGGAGACTACAACGATAGTTTGAAAGACAGTTTATAGAGGATAACTTAATGAACAGCACAGATATGGCTGCCTTTGTCAAGTCTTAACATTATATTGACAATATCAGTTGGGTATCCCTTACATGACATATTGGGGGCCAGAAATAATTCAGATACACTAGGGGCCAGGGATATAGCTCAGTGGTTCCAGCGCCTGTCTTGCAAGTGCAAGGGCCCGGGTTCGATCCCAGTAATCACATAACAATACTGGGTGTGGAGACTCACCCCAGCAGCAACCAGTACCACATACCACAGTGCCAGGTGTGGTGGCTCACGCCTGTAATCCCAGCACTCGGGAGGCAGAGGCAGGAGGATTGCTATGATGTGAGTTTGAGGCTGAGCTCAGGGCCAGCCTGAACCACAAAGCGAGACCCTGTCTCAAAAACACCTTAAAAAAAAACCATAATACACTATACGTAGCATATACAATTCAAGTCCTCATTTTCTCTTTCTACTTCAGTTCTTTGTTCCTAGAATTAGCTTCCTGGTGAATTTGGTATTGTCATTTTCTATTCAGCTCTTTTATTTTCCAGCGTTTTTAGCATACTACCACATTTTAAATGTTGAAAAATTGATATAAATTGTTTTATATTATATGCCTCTGTGTAATTTGCTTGTTCTTGACATTCTCTCCTGTTAAATTAATTTATATGGTTCTATACAATGTTTTGATTGTCCCAAAGTGATAGTCCCAGCACTATTTCATAAGTATCCTTTTGCTGCTGATTTTGTAGTTCTGCCTGTCTATAACATTGTACCAAATTTTCTTGAACTAAACTATTTGGAAATAAGTGGTCCTTGCCTATTGCCTAAAATTAAACTTTATGGTGTTCATGTACATTTTAAAAGAAATTATCAGTATACCACTATGATTTTTAAAAAATTTAGTTTTCCCGTTTCTCTTCTTTGCAGGAAATTCAAGAAGTGAAAACTCCTGAAGAATTAGAGACTTTTATGCTTAAACATGGAGAAAATATTATTGACACTTTAGGAGCTGAAGTAGATAGGCTTGAGAAGGAACTCAAAGTAAGATATATTCATAAAAATGCAATGATGGTGACAACTGTTTTTTGAGTATTTGCTCTGCATCAGACACTATGCTAAGTATATCGTGCACATTCTAAACCTTCTAGGTAACTCTATAGTAGGTAAATGCATACAGGACAGAATTCACTGACATTCCAAATGTGGAACATCACTGGTATCCTCATGGACTTGTGGACAGCATTACTATCCCAACAATGACATGTGTCAGTTGTCTTGAGTATTGTTAACCAGCAAAGCTCATCTGAAATCTGATGTCATGAGACATCACTAGGATAACGTGGTTGACTACAAGAGGGTGACCTTTTGTCTCCAGCTTCTCCTGATAGACACAGAAACTATTTGACCTAACACCCCTATCCAAAGTCTCATTGTTAGACTATATGATGGACAACACTCCCAGATAAGCAAAGGCATACTTAGGACATTTTTAAGAGCCTAGAAACCACCTCTGGTAACTGAGAGCAAAGTCTAGACCTTTCTTGAGTAAGGCTAATTCTCTGCTGTGCATTGTTACAGTC
This sequence comes from Petromus typicus, assembly GCA_004026965.1. NCBI lineage: Eukaryota > Metazoa > Chordata > Mammalia > Rodentia > Petromuridae > Petromus > Petromus typicus. The sequence goes on from PVIR01006906.1 coordinate 3,126, forward strand.
AGATCTCTTAGTCTGTTTTTTATTCTGAATGAGTCTTTTACCTGTGCGTGATTCTATGACATACATTGATATTTTGGAAAATCCTGATCCACTGAGTTGTGCACATCCTTCAAATAATGTTCTGATAAGAAAACAATTTTTCAGCTCATAGTGCAAGCCATCAGAGAGGCACTTCCTTTGTTCCATCAACGGTTAGTATAAAGCAGAGGTGTTTTATATCTGTGTTCCATTTGTTGTGGATCTTACAGAGTATACACAAGGGTTGAAATTTAACAAAGTTGATACATTTCACTACTTCATAAAGGATATTTTGAAGTAACACTGGCTGTTTTTAACAGTTTGAGTGTGTGACAGTAAAGGAAGAGAGAGCATTAGTGCCTTTTGGTTCATTTAGTTATGTAAAGATGCCAGCATGGCTTTTAGGCCATCATAGGATATGTCAGAGTGACAAAGGCAAGTAACATCTTAGCTATTCACTGTTTACTGTGAAAACAGCTGTGACTTAGGGGCCCTCTGCAAAAGTTTCAGTCCTTGGATCTTGAGAACCAGTGTTATATATAGAATATAAGATGATAGCTATTTTTGATTAGGGTAACACAAGAAAGAATAAACTTTACTCTTCTGTTTGTAGTTCCCTGGTAAGTAATGAACTAAATCTGTATATTATACAAGAAGCAGGAAGTGAGAAGTCACATTTAAAAATAATTGGTCATTGTCAACCCAGTTATCACAATCAGAGAAGTTTGTTGTTTTTACTTAACTAACTTTTTAATTTAATCCAATACTATTAAGTCATTAACAGTGTTTTTGAACTATAAAAAATTTTCAAAGCAGGAAGCTAAATTTTACCTAAATAGGCAGGTGGAAACATCTTCAGTAGAGATAATAAAGCATGATTAATCTGAAAGTAAATTTATTCGTAGTTAAAGTACCAAACCAAAAGGGAATAATGAACGTGATTCTTTCTCGTCATGAATGATTTTCTTTTGGAAACAAATTTTGTATTCCCTCATTTTTAATATCTCATGGTTGCTTTCTAAATCATGCTATTGAAAAATAGTAATTGGCATTGCATGGCTTTCTGTCCATGAGGTGGGGACAACATATGACTCTCCTTTACCAATGTCAATATGGCCAGTAGACATTTCTGTGAGTAATGCTGTTGCATACTATAATACGTGGTATTTTTGGCTTAAGATTCTGGAATTTGCATCATTCTGTGTAAAGATACAAAAAATAACAGGCTAATTGATAAATTCTTATATAAATAGTGGGAGTCACTAAAATATAAAGTGTATTATTTCTTTGAAGATATTTGGAACTGTTAAATTTTTTTTTTCTCCTTCTTGTACACAAACTCTTCTTTTATCCCCCATGAAGCTTTCTGTTTTTGAAAAGAAATAATTCTACAGGAAATTAATTCAGTGAGGGGGCTGCCATAATATTAGCAAATTTATTTTAATGTTCTGCCTTTTATCTTTGCTTCTCTAGCTGCGTCTTCCTAACAGCACTTTGTTGAGTCTTAAGCATTACAAAATAAATAACATAATTTGATTTTTGTCCCTGCATGAGTGTTGGAATACAATCCTTCTGTAGTGGGCAGAATAGTTGAACTGGCTTTAAGTAATGCATGGGACATAGTAAATTTGAAAATATGTGTTGAATAAATAAGTAAATAAAAACTATAAGTCAGTACAGATTACTGGATTTTTCAGTTGTGTAACTAATGCCAATTTCTGTTATGTTGGTAATAGCTTGTTAAAGAAGTAAACACTCCATTTTAAGCAGTTGAAATCCTGGTTTTTTTTATTCATTCAGCAAATGTGTGCTTTATATTGTATATATATATATATATATTTTATAATCTAGTTTTCTCTTAGGTTGATTTTTTAAACATGGTAAATTAACTTTTTAGGTTGAGATGTTTTCATACACATTTACTACATGATGCTTTTTAAAAAACAGTGCCAGAGTTCTTGTGAATAGCTAAATATTTCAAGTCCTGTTTGGATAGGGTTTTATTTGTTTGGAGAAATATTTTTGCCACATTGAATTTAAGAAGTTGCAAAAACAAAGAATAGATTTTCAGATAAACCTGAGAACAACAGTGTGCCCAGGGTCCCTGGCCACTCACACTGGGACTGTAAAGAGAAGGTCCCACAGGCACAAAGAACCACTCTGGCTACCAGAAAACCCATGTCCCCTCAGAGAATGCTGCAGTCAAGCAGAACTCTCCAGTATTACGTATAACAGTTCTGCTTGTAAAACTGAACCCCTTTAATGTAAGTACTATGCACATGGTCCTGCAAAACTATTTTTTAAGCTAGAAGTTATTAATCCTGATTAATTCCAGAATTATTTACAGCTTTTCTCCTCTTGTTAATTTACTTTTTAAAAATTTTTAGCAACTCATGCACAAAATATATAAAGTCAGACAATTATAAAGACTGTAACAAGTTTCGATGACCTCATTCTATTCCTTATGTCTTGCTCTAATAGATAACTTAATACTTTTAGTATTTTTTTATGTCATCTTTATGTCTCATATTGCTTCTCCTGATTTAACATTTTCTTTTTATTAAGGGTAGATTTAAGCACTTTTATGAACTGCTGTCTGTCTTCCATTCTTATACAGTATTTTTAACTTCCTCCAAATTAAGTGTCTATTGTATATCCACAGGAAGGAGAAACCTAAAACCTTCACTTTGCTCTGTAGTAGCCGAGAATTGTAATTGCCTACTCACCTATTTCTGTCTCCTCCTCACTTACTATAAGTTCACTGAAGGCGGATACTATTTGCTGCAGCTGAGTTGAAGTTCCTTAAACTAGCACACAAGATTTCTAACAACCTGATTTTGGCCTGTCTGCCTAGCCTTGTTATTGAAATTGCCCTTTTTGTGGCTTGTGCTGACTGCACATATCACAGAGCCAGGGCCTGCTTTCTGGGTGCTGTGCCTTTGCACATGCTGATTTATGTATCTAAGCATCCTCCTTCATCTGTCCAGATGACTCACATGTTCAGTTCTAGCTTAGATGGATCATCAGTAATAAAAGTAATAAAAAGAACAAGATTTTATTTGGTATGAAAAATGTAATTTTTCTTTTCAGAAACGCAATCCTGAAGTTCGGCATGTAGATTTGGAGATACTCTAAACTTGATGGAGTGAATCATCTTGGCGGGGTCTAAGGAAACCAGTTTGTTGTCACTCCAAAGCAGACTTCCTGCTTTCCAACCTAAAGGAGCCAGTGCCATTTAGAAGCCATTTTTCAAGATGGAACAGATATTTATGTGAAGAGCAATTGAACAGGCCACAGAACTACAACTAATTTCTAATCATGTTTTTATGTTTTAATAGGGAACATTTTGGTTAAGTTGTTCACAATTTCTTACTTTAGCCTGACAGTGTGTATTGTAAATTACAATCATGTTTCTTTTGTTAACATTGGTAAGTCATATCCATGGGATTATAACTTTCAGTTTTGCTTCTACTAAGTACTCCATTGATACCTGTCAATATTGGGTATTTTGGCTGAATGTTGCCATGTGGTTTGAAGCAGTCACTCTGTTTCAAAGTCTGTCTGTCTTGGTATGATTCAGAAACCATTTCTGCATACAGAATGATTGTGACTTGAGCACTGAGAGTCCCACTCTGCTAACCTTATCACCCACAGAGTCATTCCAGAAATGACTTCGTTACTGAATGGAAGATGACCTTTCAGTAATCTCCTTTAGATCATAGTTATTATTTTCTAAAATCCATTTTCTTTTTTTTTCCTTGTTTCAGTTTTTCTTATGTTAAGAGATACATAGTCCTTAACATTTCCATGAGCCAGTGTGATGACTTTTCTTTTCTATTTACTATGAGATAATTCATTCATAGGCGTTTTAACATTCTGTAAAATGGGCTAGAAATATTTATAATTTTACAGACAGGACAGCATTTTATTTTTAATTTATTTAAAAGGAGGCACTACTTATGTAAATCTCAAGTATGGAATATTTTTTTGCTTGAAAGAGAAGTAAATCTCTTATACTGAAACCTGTGTCATGAGTTTGTATAATATCATAGTCTCTAGTGGTTCTGAGTTTCCTGCAGTTACAAATGGGCATTTAGTGTAACATATTGGCTATAACTTATGTAACTGAATGTTTTTCTGCTGACTGTATGCTAGCAAGGTACAAAAACATATGATTCAATAATTGAGAATTTAGTGAAAAATTACAGCTTTCTCCAGAATACAGCTTTGCACTTTAAAATGTAGCCATGAGTGCTGTTCTCATGAGTGTGGCTGCCGCTGTCCTTGCTGGGTGAGTGCTTTACATGACTACCTGTGCAGAGTCCGCGTCTTCAACTTAGTGCGAATTCATGAATGAGAACAGATTGTCATATTGGAAACAAAAAATAAATCTTTGATTAAGGGTTTGTTTTGGTTATTTTTGATTCAGAAATGTCATTTCCTGAAAAATCATGATGTACATTTCTTTAACCATTAGACAGCATTTTGCATGTTGTACATTTTAAATAGAATAACATTTCAGTTTAACTTTTAAGACATAAAATTTTTTAAATTCAAATCTTTATTGGTACATTATGAATACACATCATCATCGCATTCAACATTGAGAGTTTGTACCAGAATACAACATGACTTGGTTCTCATTCTCGCCCTTTTCCCCACCCACCCTGCAACCCCCCACTCACTATATACATAAGCTGTGTTTCCTTTTTTTTAAATTACTATCACATTCTTTTCCCCCTCGTAATTTACCCCTATATCCTCTTTCCTTTTAAATATTTTCTATTTCACAATATCAACTATATATAAAATTCTTGGGCTGGGGATATAGCTCAGTGGTTCCAGAGCCTGTGTTGCAAGCTCAAGGTATCTGGTTCTATCTGCAGTAACCACATACACCTATAATCCCAGCACATGGGAGGCAGAGGCGGGAGGATTGCTCTATGAGGCTTGCCTGGGCTACATAGTGAGCTCAAGGCTGGCTTGAACTACCAAACCAAACTGTCTCAAAAAAAAAAAAAAAAAAGATATAAAATTGTTGGGCTGGGGATTTAGCTGAGAGGTGGAGCATGATATATATTTAGCATGATATATATTCACATTAATCATACATTTTAAACCTTTGTCATTTGTGTTATAATTTATTCCATACTTTGTCTATTCCTCCCTCCTCCTTCCCACCTGCCATTTGTTATTACACATGTCAGTATTCAAAATTTCAACCAGCTTCCTCCTGGTAAAATAAAACTACTCTGAAAAATTTTATACAATGAGACAAGAATAACTGGTTTTTAAAAAGTTGTTTAAAGTTGATGCTTAAATATTTGATGTTACTCCAAATGCTGTATATTTGATGAGTTTCCCCCCCCCCCAAAAAAAAGCCAGTTCCCAATATTTCTTTGAATTTTCATATCTGTTTTTGGTTAAGTTCATTCATACCATTATTCAAAATAGAAAACTTCTGTTGCTCTCTTTTTATTCTAGTTTTGTTCTGCGATGATATTTTAAGTTTTTATATAAAGATGACAAAAAGGAGAACAACATATCCAGAAATTTGAACACTTCTGTGGATTTTTTCCCTTCCTTTAGAGTCAAATTTGACTGTTAAAAAAACCAGAGAATTTGGGTCTCTTTAGAACTAGATAATATCTGGTTTTCCATTGTCTTGTTTTTGCTCTTTCCAAATTAATGTTTCTTACTTGAGGTTTTGCTCTGTGGTATACATAATACTCAAGTATCCAAGCATATAACTCGTAATGTTCCCAATAAAAAATTCTTTGTTGGAAAATAATCACAAAAGTAGTGTTGGACAAAAAGGAGCAGGTGAGAGTCTGACCCTTACTTTCTCTTTTTTTTCTTTGATAACGGGATTGAAACTCAAGACTTTGTGCTTGCCAGGCAGGTGCAGCACCCCTGAGCTACATCCTGGCCCTGTGACCCCGTACTTTCCCCAAGCTAAAATCTGGGACCAGTCAAAGGCCAACCTATTTGGCTGAGAATGGATCTCTAGTAAGCTGAGTATAAGGGGACATGTTTTTATACTGTGGCAGTGGGAGGATGAGAAATGGAGACTTGCTTTTAAGTGGAACATCTTGGTGACCAGCAGCATCCAGTTTCAAAGGTACATTCCTGATGAGGACCTTATCAGTAACGATCGGATTGCGCAGTTGTCTAGATTTTCTAAATTAATCCTTGTACTTTCCCTACAGCCCCCACCCCAAGCACATACACATACACAGCCCAACTAGTAGTATATAAGATTGCAGTGTTTGGTGTAAAGTTTGCAGTGTTACCTTAATGATCTCAAATTGGGTAATGCTTTTGTTAAAATTATACCACCTAAGGAAAGGCTTAAGTGTTAAATCTGATGACTTTTTGAGGTAGAATGCTGGGAACTAGAGAAAACTGCTCAGGCATTAGGAATTTATACTACCTTTTAAGATTGCATTTATCAAGCTTTGGCAGCATTTCTTTTAAATGTGATGACCCCCAATTTGCCAAACTGTCAGAAATCAGTGAAGCAAAGAATTGAAGGTAAAACGTTGATTCAAAGATTGTCTTCCTTAAATCCCTTATCCCTGCTACTGAAATGGAATTTTGGAAGGTATTTATATAGAAGATTGGTCTAGCAGCCTTTATATTTGTGTGTTTTACTTGTATTCCTAGACTTGGTCTTATGGAGAAAGAAAATTTTATTTATATTTCATCTGTCTGATTTCACTTATTAGCATCATCCTCGTTCCTCAGTATGCTTTTTTCTTAGTCAACATATGTAAATAAGAGCAGCTCATTTTCCTCCCATGAATGAATGCTGTGGTTCAACTCATGGCCGCATAATACGCTTCATCTCATGTGCTGACAACAAAACTCCTATGTGATACATTTCACTTTCAAAACCATGCTTGTTTTCAAACAGAATTTGTTATTCATTAGTATGTAAGATTTTCTTCCTGGTTTTGTAAAACCAAACTATAATTATTAATATACTATCAGGATATTATGTGTTTGCCAAACACAAACCCTAAAAGATATCATTTGATGTATATTATTGTATAATTTGACAAAATTAGAATATTTAAATATTTTAATCAGGTGTGTGTGTGTGTGTGTGTGTGTGTGTGTGTGTGTGTGGTGTGTTGTGCTGGGTATTAAACCAGCTTTCTGCGCACTGAGGTGAGTTCTGCTGCTGAGCCCACAAAGCTGTTCTTTTGATATGTTTCTTTATTGGTACATTATGAATACACATCATCTTTATGGTATATTTAGATAAAAATACCAAAGGCTTGTATCTAGGGCCAACCTCCAGTCTACTCAAGTTCAGTTCTATACTAATTTTGCAGTTCACATAGCCAAATAGGAAATCGTATGTATATCTTTAAAGGGCACATAGAAGTTTTAAAATAAAAGCATACTGTTTGTTGCATGATAGATACTGACAGGATAATTTGAGTTCCTTATACAGGCTTTATGTGTATTAACACATTTTATCCTCATAAAGATTCCTACCAAGGAAGTAGGTGCTGTGCTTTACGTTTTTGTGTGATGAAACAGATACAGAAGTCTGTGCAGTCACTTGCCTGGGTAGGGCAGATACAGTGTGGCTGTCATTCAGCAAGGCATTGTAACCAAAATGTACCTGTTCGTGGGATGGGGGTGAGGTGAGGAGGGAAACACAGAAGATTAATGGAAGTCGAAGCTTTGCCTGTCACTTCTGAGGTTGATTTACCTGTTTATTCATTTGTTTGTTTGTTAGTACAAGACATTGAAACTGGGGCCTTTGCACTGAGCTAAATCCCTAACCCTTTTTTATTTTGAGGCAGGTCTTGCTAAATGGCTGAATTGCCACAACTGAGCTTGAACTTGTGATCTCCCTTACCTCAGCCTCCCAGGTGACTGGAATTTCAGATGTCCACTACTACTAGCTATATGTTTAGGTGTTACTTACAAGCTATCTTAAAACAAGCAACAAAGGCTGTTCTTTTCAGCCTAGATTCCCAGAAGACACATGAAATAGTCAACTCACGTACAGTGCAATTTGAACATCGGTACGGTTTGGCAGGTCATTTATATGTCAAACTTAACATGTCCCATAGCAAAACTCCCAGTTTCTTTACTGCCTCTTGCAGTGTTTTCCTTTTTAATAAATGACATTTTCATCCTTTTTTTTGCTAAAAATCTTGGATTCACACTTGGCTTCTCTGTTTCTCAGGCAATGGACATTCAGCACTCTAGCAAAATTCACTAGCTCCAAAGTATATCCAGAATCCATTTCTCATCTCTGGTATCTTAATATCAGGCATAATTTCTTGCCTGAATTACCAAAATACTCTCTCAGCTGTTTTCCACCATAATCCTAACCACCTATTCTGTTTTAAGCACAGCAGATCATTATCTTTGGAAAGCATGTGCAATCATGGTATTTCTCACATGCTTCTTATAGTTTCTGATCTCAATGATAAAGTACCGGCAAGGCTCACAGACTTCGAGTTTTCACCTTGCCTGGTGATTTTCTACTCTCTTGCATATTAATCCAGACTGGCCGCCACCTTGTTTTCCAAGCATCCTAAGCAACCTTGGAATCAGTGCCCTGTGCACTGTCTAAAACTCTTCTCTCAGGGAACTGCACAGAATGCTTCAAAAACCTGTCTCAATGTCATCGTGTCCCCTGTAAGAAACAGCACACTGCATCCCTGACTCCATAATCTCTCCTGTTTGCTTCACTTGTGACCACAGCATTTATTACCTGATATTTGTGATTTTATTTTCATTTTCTGGCTCCACTAAAATGTATTTCTTTAGGGCTGGTTCTCCAGGAGCAAGACATAGCAAGATTTACTGGGAACCACCTGAATGGAATGAGTAGATACTTCCTTGATGAGGTTGTAAAAATAGAGACTTCGCCTACTGGGACACCACAGTCTAGTCGGTTGACAAGGAGCCTGTGAGGGTGATTATAATTCAGCATTGTAATGTATTTATGGAATTATTGACATGGATCAACAATTTTCACATAGTAAAACCAGATTTTTGAGATAGGTACTCTGATGTGCTGCTAGTGGGAGTGAAATGGGGCCTTCTACCTGAAGAGTACATAGGGAGACTCTGTTTCAAACAAACAAATTAGTCTTAGAGTAAAGCCTTCTGTGAACTTACCTTATATAACATAAGCATCAGAAGAATTAAACTGACTGTTAAGTATCACGACTGAATGCCTGAACAAAATCCAGTACTTCATGAAGTATTATATTCAAATCAGGTACCCAACATAAAGTGCACAGTGTGTAGGATCCAGTCAATAATTCTTGGCACAACTAGAGAATAAAGATAATCTATAACTAGAGAATGAGCCATCAGTAGAAATAAGCAGAAATGACGGACCTGAAGGAACTGGTAGACAAAGATTCTCCAACAGCTAGTATTTCTAAAAACAACTAGCTGTGGTATTGCAGTTTATAATTCCAACACTCAGCTGAGAAAAGAGAATTTTAAATCTGAGCCCAGCTTGGGCAACTTGCAGACTAAGTAAGGTTCTGTGTCCAGGTGAAAAACTAAAAAGGACTGTGGGTGTACCTTAGTGTGAAGGCCCTAGGTTCAATCTTCAGTACAAAAAAAAATTAAAAAATATATATTATAAATATATATTTATATAATATTATACATATATATATATATATGTATATATATTTTTTTGCTCAAGGTTGCAAATGAGGGCCAGGGATTTAGCTCAGTGGTTCCGGTGCCTGTCTTGCAAGCACAAGAACCCAGGTTCAATCCCTGGTAACCATATACAATACTGGGCATGGAGACTCACGCCCAGCAGCAAGCAGTACCACATACCACAGTGCTGGGCATGGTGGCTCATGCCTGTAATCCCAGCACTCAGGAGGCAGAGGCAGGAGGATTGCTGTGATGTGAGTTGGAGGCTGAGCTCAGGGCCAGCCTGAACTACAAAGTGAGACCCTGTCTCAAAAAAAAAAAAAAAAAAAAAGATTGCAAATGAAAACATGAACACAAAGCAGGTGTGAAGATAAATACTAAGTAAATAGGAATTTTTTTAATCTGAAAAAATATATATACCAGATAGCATTAATAGCAAATTAGCTATTTCAAAATACAAAGGCAGTGAGCTGGAAGTAGTATGCATTGTCCCAAAAAAAGCTCATTTGGAAAAGGAAAATAAGCAGAATCTATGTGACTTGTGGGGAAATAGACACTGTTAGTTTTCTATGGCTGCTATTAAAAGAACAAATGTCATGGCTTGAAACAGAATTTTATTCTTTTAGTTTAATAAGTCCAGCTAGGGTTTTGCCGGTGTCTGGAGGGCTCCATCGACTTCCTGAGGCCCAGGGAGATCCTGCTGCCTTGGTCTCTTCAGCTGGAGGCTGCCTGCACTCCTCACTCCGTCTTCACCCCATCTTCCAAACGGACTGGTCTAGTCGTTGGCCTGCACCACTCTACCTAGCTTGTCTCGTGCTTCCCTCTGCCTTTTCCCTCCTTGTGATTTACCTGGGCCCAGCCGGGTGATCTAGGATAATCTCCCTGTGTACTCATGATGTTTTACTGAAAACTTACTAAATTTGTTTTTGTCTAAAACAAGGCCTTACTATGTAGCCCAAGCTGGCCTCAGCCTCCTGATTATTCTCCCTCAGCCTCCTGAGTGCTGGAGTGAGGATGGGAGTGTGCCATCGTGCCTGGCTTCTTCATCTTGTTTATTCTTGATACTGTTACCACAGTTTTGGGGAATATATTTGCTGCATGAAAACAAAAAGAACAAAGCGACACTAGATGGAATACCTTGGGTGTATACATATGTGACACTACATTGTGTTAATCTGTAGCTACATTTTTTGCAAACAGTTTGACAGTTATGAACAAGAATAACTTTCTGTTAAAGCTGCAGTAACTTTCTTACAGAATTGCTGTTCCTTTTCTAGCCAACTTTTACAGCTTTCTAACATGTAGAACCACTATCGCTAAGTAACCTGCAGCTCTCCTGACAACGTCTGGCTTTCCCTTTTGCTAAGAACTGTGACCCTTGTCTGTTTTTAAAGCTTTCTGCTACAATATCCGTCATCTCAGATCCATCACATCACTGTAATCTTCCTGTTTTAAGGTGTCTTTTGCCCTGTAACAGATCCTCAAGTTTTGAGGATTTGGTTGTAGACATGTGAGGGAGCCATTATTCCACCTTCCAATTCTGTAACCTGAGTGCCAAAAGGACAGGAGAAAAACAAGAGGGCAGAAAATATATCTGAGGGGCAGATGTGGTGCCACGCACCTGTAATCACAGCATTCAGGTTGCATCAAGATGACCATGAGTTCAAGTCCCACCTGTCTACATAGTGAGTTCAAGGCCAGCTTGAACTACATAGCAAGAACCTGTCTAAAAAACAATAAAAAACCCAAACCCCACACATATTAAACATGAAAATCAGAAACCATAAACTTGAAAAACAAAAATAAAGTAATTTTTAAAGCAGAGTAAAAAAGCATATGCACAGATATTCTGTTAGGGCTTGTTGTCTAGAAGCACCCCCAAAGCCTCATGCAGTCACGGTGGGGGGAGGGAGTTTGCTCAAGGGGCCTGGATCTAGGGTGTGTGATGATTTGCGGTGCAATGCTAGGACAAAGGGTGAGAGATCACTGAATCAGCCTACTGACTGACTGGTTTGGCACAGCCTCAGTCTGGTAGCCTGCATAGAATATAAATGAGCCAAGAGCTGAGTGGTTTCTCCTTGGCAGTGCCCCTCTGCCAGGCCACCCTGCCTTGGAGCCAGCCGACTGTGCGATGAAACTGCTACAAACTGAGCCAAATAATCTTTCCTTTAAATCTGAGCGCCAGGTATTTTGTCTCAGCAATGAGAAAATTAAGACACATACTGAGAGAAAGAAGTACAGGAAATTTTATGCACTAGTTTTTGTTTTGTTTTGTTTTGTTTGTTTTTGAGGTACTGGGGAATCAATCTTGGGTCCTTGTGCTTCCAAGGTAGGCAGGATACCACTTGAGCTAAATCCCTAGCCCTGTACTGGGGTTCTTCTTTTTTTTTTGACAAAGAGTCTCGCTTTGTAGTTCAGGCTGGCCCTGAGCTCAGCCTCAAATTCACATCACAGCAATTCTCCTGCCTCTGCCTCCCGAGTGCTGGGATTACAGGTGAGCCACCACGCCCGGCACTGTGGTGTGTGGTACTGATTGCTAGTGGGAGTGAGTGTCCACACCCAGTATTGTTATCCAGGGATCAAACCTGGGTCTTTGCCCGGGAACTACTAAGCTAAATCGCTGGCTGGGCCTCTACCTGATTGGCCTCACCCACAGCGAGGACACATCTTCCCCATTCAGTCAGAATCACAAACCAGTGTCCTCTGGAAGCACCACAGACAACTGAGAGTAAACTTTACTAGGTCTCCATATGTTCATCTCATCGCCCAAAACTGTCCATCACACTTCAGAGCAGAACCTCTGCAAGCCAGGAAAAAAAAAAAAAAATTCTCAGCTGAGAATATTATTCAGAAATGAAGGGGAAGTGAAGATTTTTTATTTTATTTTTTATTTTGGGGGGATGGGATCTTGCTTTGTAGTTCAGGCTGGTCATGAGCTCACTATGTAGCTGAGGCAAGACTTGAACACAGCGATCCTCCTGGCTCTGCCTCCCAAGTGTTGGGATTACAGGTGTGAGCCGCCACACCTGGCACTGTGGTGTGTGGTTATGAGTGCTGGTGAGCATGAGTCACCACTCTGGCATTGTTGTATATGGTTAATCAGGACCTTGTGCTTGCAAGGCAGGTGTCTGCAAGGCAGACATCGAAATCACTGAGTTAAAGGTCTGGCCAATGAAGAATTTTTTGATACAGAAAGCTGGAGAAATTCATCACCATCAGACGTGTACTACAGAAAGTGTATAAAAATGTGTACTAAAGGAAAGCAAGACCTTCAGCAGAAAGAAGACAAAACCATATGGAAATCTGGATCTAAACAAAGGAATGAAAACACTGATTTATGTGATTAAATAGAAAACCTTTTTATTTTAAAAATTATTTAGAATCTAATAATTATGTATTTTGGGGTGTATATCCAATACAAAACTGAAATATGAAAACAGCACCAATTTTACCACAGAGAAATACTACTACTGAGTTTCTTACACCACTAAAAAAAAAAAAAAGGCATATCTGGGCAGTGGATTTAGCTCAGTGGTTCTGGACACCTGCCTTGCAAGTGCAAAGTCCCATGTTTGACCTCCAGTAACCAAATACAGTAATGCTGGGCGTGGTGACTCCTGCCTGTAATCCTAGCACTTGGGAGGCAAAGGCAGAAGAACTGATGAGTTGAGGCTGAGTTTAGGACTCAGCCTGAACTACAAAGCGAGACCCTGTCTCAAAAAACTAAGAAGAAAGAAAGAAAGAAAAAATGAAAGAAAAAAAGAAGAAAGAAAGACGTATCTGACAAGCATACAAGGGACATAAAATGGAACACACAAATATAAAACAAGACAGAAAAGGGGAAACAGAGAGATGGGACGAAGAGATAGCTAATAGATTTAAATTGAGGTATGTGTATTAGCAGGGCTACTGGTCCACATCTGTAATCCCAGCACTCTAAGATGCTAAATTTGAGCCGAGGGCCAGGGATTTAGCTCAGTGGCACCACACCTACTTTGCAAGCACAAGGGCCCAAATTCGATCCTCAGTACCACCACCAAAAAAAAAAAAAAAAAAAAGTTTGAGCCCAGCCTAGGGAACTCAGACTCTCACTAGGGAATAAAAAATAAGAAAAAAATGGCTAGGAATGTAGCTAATGTGAAGGCCCTAGTTCAATCGGCAGTACTGCAATTAATAAATACAAATAAATAGAACTAAATTAATAATTATATTAAATATGAATGGTCTAAATGTGAAAACAGATAATTATGTTAAAAAAGATACAATCTCATTATACAATGCCTGTAACAAAATCCACTGTAATTTTAAAGATATACATAGGTTAATGGTTACAGGATAGCCAGGTAGGCTGACACACACCTGTAATTCCACCACTTAGGCAAGGCAGGATCACATGTTTGAGTCCTGCTTGGGTAACGTAATGAAACTCAGTCTTAAAATTTAAAAAAAGATAAAAATAAAATGGCTGGAGATAAATCTTAAGCGTAGGAGCAAGCCTCAGTATTGGAGGAAGGATACAAGAAGAAATCTCATTCCAACACCAATCAAAAGAAAGCTAGAATGAATGTATTAAATCCTACGAAGTATAGTTTTTAGAATTGCAAGAAAAAGTTGTCTCAAAATAGATTAATTCTTCAAGACATCATAATATTCCTACTTATCTAAATACAGAGCTTCAAAATATATGAAATAAAATGTAACAGAACTAAAAAGAAAAATAAACCCACACATCTTCTTTCATAATAATTAAATATTAGGCAGAAAAATCAGTAAGCAGAAGTGGTATGATTAAAACATATAATGACTATTGAAATTTTTCAAAAATTTAAGTAAGAGACTGCCATTAATCCCCCTCAAAATACTCTTTTCACTTTAAACACACTTGTCCCTAAAAACGCTGTGTTTTTAAAAAATAAAATGGAGTATTACTCAGCCATAAAGAATGATAGAGACATGTAAACTTTCGTGGATGCACCTTGAGGCTATATCATAAGTGAAATAAATAGGACACAGATGAAGAAATACCTTCTTGTTTCTCTAGTGTGAGAAGCCAAAGGTGTAGATGAGGTCCAGAATGTATGATAGGTATTATGAAACGGGAGGAAAACGTTCAAAGGGAAAGGGGAACTGGGTGGGAGTAGGGGAAAGCGAAGAAGAGAAAGAAAAGATGTGATGGTAAAAAAGAAGAAACAAAGGTTATGTAAATAAGAGGTGAAGGCGCTGGGCGGGGCAGAGGAATGGAAAAAATGAGAATCAAGATGTGTCATGTACAGGTACAAATTGTCAGTAATAAATGGGATCATAATGCGTTCCTAAAAGGTACCAAGAAACTCAATAAAAGGGGAAAAATAAAAAGTTGGACTACCATATGATCCAGCTATCTTATGTCTAGCTATATATCTGAAGAAAATAAAGGCAGCACACAAAACAGAAAGAAAAACACACTTGTCCCATCATCCTTGCCATTTTTTGAAGCTGTTGTGGAAGTGCTCTTTTGTGTCTTTAGTTGCGCTGTTGTGGCTGCTTCG
Organism: Petromus typicus; assembly: GCA_004026965.1. Classification (NCBI taxonomy): domain Eukaryota; kingdom Metazoa; phylum Chordata; class Mammalia; order Rodentia; family Petromuridae; genus Petromus; species Petromus typicus. The sequence goes on from PVIR01006906.1 coordinate 18,329, forward strand.
ATGTCCTGAATCTATTCAACACATTTTGCTTTCTTGGTCATTTTGGCTCTGGAAAAGACCACAGTGCAAGGTCTGGCGAATACCTTACACAGGAACACAGTGTAATGGGTTTTTTTTGTTTGTTTTTTGTTTCTTCCCAGTTCCCTGGGCTGAGCAGCTCCTGGATTCTCCAGCTTTCTGAAGCACAGCTGGGTACTGTGGACTCTTCCACCTCTGGCCATGTAAAGCTGCTTCATATATATAAATATAAATATATGCATGTATATTTTATTGATCCTGTCCATTATAAGACCCTAACCTAATATGATCCAGAAGATATGAACAACACTATCAACTAACTTCACCTAGTTGACATTTACAGAGCTTTCATCACAAAACAGCAAAAAGAATTTTGAAGGACCTCTTTTGAAGGACACATGTACACCAATAAATATCTGCTTGGACATGAAGTCTTAATAATGTCAGCAGCATTTAACTGTAAGCCAAGTGAATTTAAAAACCTGTGACGTGGAAAAATGAAATAAATGATAACAATAGCACAAAGGATAAGGGTGAAAGTGGACGGGCACTGTTATAGGACCTTCACTCTTCACAGAGTAGTATGACTTTATATCAAGATACAGTGCAGTTGTGCAGTGCAATTGTACTGCAATCAAGTTACAGTGTATTGTAACTTGAGCAACTAAAGCAACACAGTTTAGCTAATAAAGCCAATTAACAGATGAAGTGAGATAATTATAATGAATTTTTCTAAAAGGAGTCAATAAGAGGAAAAAAAGAAATGATGAGAGAAAAGACAAATAAGATGTTTAATTTTCATTCTAATTTGAAAATGTAGAAATTATTTTAAAGATAAGAAAACAGACTTCAGAGAGCTTAAAATAATTTTCCTAAAATTATATACCCAGTAAGTACTGAGGCTGGGATTTGAATTCAGATTTCACATCTTCAAGGGTCTACACAATTTAAGGCAAAAGTATCAGAATGTGTACAGTATGTAAGTGCATGTATGTGGGCTCACATCTGAATTTCCACGCTAGGCAGACATAACAGCAGATATCTGTATCCCTAGCATTCTGAGAAACTGAGGCAGGAGGATGGAAAGTCTGAGCCCAGCCTGGATAATTTGGCAATTTGGTGAGATACTGTCTTGAAAAAATTTAAAAGAGATTGCTTCGTAGCTTAGTACAAAGGCTGAGTTCAATCCCTAGTAAAATATATATTTACATACAGACAGACACAGTTGTTAAGCACTGTAAGGGAACAGAATACGTCAATAGAAATGAGATGACCTATCTGGAACCACAGGAGAAATAGGAATCTCCCAGGCTCAACATTCACTTGAGAGACTTGTACTTGTGTTGTCTGTTTTCCTTTCAGATTTCCAGAGTGTTCTTGAGGCAGTTCATTGTGACCCACATATTCAATAGAAATAGCCATTTTTTAAATCAAGCACATTAAAGACTCAAAATGTCACAAAGTCATCAAAGTAGAAGATGACAATATTAAATAGTTTAGTTTTGAAAATTCTTTAAATTTTAGCAGGCATGGGACCAATTTATTATTTACTCATCAGTTTTATTCCTTGGAGCAGTTTTCTGTTCCTAACAAAATTGAGAGAGAGAGAGACTTAGAACTTGCCTATAAATCTCTTAGCCTCTACCACCAATTACATAGATTATCCATCATCAACACCCTCCACCACAGGAGAGTCTATTTGTTACAACTGACAAACCCATATTGCCATATTATTTTCATCTAGTGACCAGTGTTTGCATTAGGAAGCATTCTTGGGATCATACATGTTATATATTTAGACAGATTAATAATCACATGTATCCAGCATTACAATTTCATACAGAGAACAACCTCCATACCATAAAACCCTCTGCTTCACTTCTTCACCCTCCACACATACAAGCCCTGGAAATCAGGGACCCTTTTCTGCCATCAAAGTTTTGCTTTTTCTGGAATGTCATACGGTCAGAATCATACAGACTTTGTAGATTGTTTTCATAGTGTTTTGTATTTGTTTTCATGGCTTGATAACTCACTTTTTGAAGCACTGAATCTAAATGTATGACCATTTCTTTCTTTCTTTCTTTCTTTTTTTTTCCTTTAAGGTTTTTTGAGACAGGGTCTTGCTTTGTGTTCAGACTGGCCCTGAGCTCAGCCTCAAACTCACATCACAGCAATCCTCCTGAGTGCTGGGATTACAGGCACCACATCCGGCACTGTGGTACATGGTACTGATTGCTGCTGGGGTGAGTCTCCACGCCCATTACTGTTATGTGGTTACCGGGGATCGAACCTGGGCCCTTGTGCTTGCAAGACAGGTGCCGGAACCACTGAGCTATAGCCCCGGCCCGATGTATGACCATTTCTATCTATTCACCTCCTTAAGAATACTTTGGTTGCTTCCAAATTTGGGCAGTGAAGAACAAAGCTGCCATGGGCAGGGGATTTAGCTCAGTGGTTCTGGCATCTGCTTTAACCAGGTTTGATTCCTGGTAACCACATACAACCATGTGGGGTGTGGAGACTCATGCCACTAGCAATCAGTACCACCGTGCTGGGCACGGTGGCTCATGCTTGTAATCCCAGCACTCAGGAGGCAGAGGCAGGAGGATTGCTGTGAGTTCGAGGCTAGCCTGTGCTACATAGTGAGTTCAGGGCCAGCCTGAACTACAAAGCAAGACACTAAGAGAGAGAGAGACAGACAGACAGACAGACAGACAGAGACAAAAAGAGAGAGACAGAGAGAGAGAGACAGAGAGACAGAGAGAGAGGGAGAGAGACAGAGAGAGAGAGACAGAGAGAGAGAGAGGGAGAGAGACAGAGAGAGACAGAGATAGACAGAGACAGAGACAGAGAGACACAGAGACACAGAGAGAAAGAAAAAGAAAGAAAGAAAAAAGAAAGGAAGAAAGAAAGAAAGAAAAAAAAAAAGAAAGCAATAGCCAAAGCTATACACAGTGCTGCACATCTCTAAATCCAGCATTCTGGGAGGCTTAGGCAGGAGGACCGCAGGTTTGAAGTCAGGCTCGGTAACTTAGGGAGATCTCCTCTCAAATAATAAAGAGCTAAAGAGGTAGCTCAGTGGTAGAATACTCACTTAGCTTGTACCAAATCTTAGGTTTTATCTTCAATACTCAACATTTTTTTTTTCTGTGCAGGTTGCTTGATGGGTGAACATTTTCAGCTCATCTGGGCATTAGGTTAAATACCTAAAAAATTATGACTGCTGGATACATTTACTTTTGTAAGGATCTGCCAAACTGTTTTCTACAGTGGTACCACTTCACATATGAGCAATGAACTCAGGCTTCTATTGTTCCACATGTTTGCTGGCATCTGGTCTTTGGTGTCCTGGACTTTGGCCAGTCTAATGTTCTAGAGGTAACTTACTGCTGTTTTAGTTTGCATTTCTCTACTAACCTCTGATGGGGAATATTTTTTCATATGCTTATTTATCATTGTTTATATTTGATGATGTATCTGTTAATCTTTGGGGCATTTTCTTAACAGTCTTCAGAGTTCTTTGTGTACTTTGAATTTTTAAATTTTTTTTGAGACAGGATCTCACTTTTGTAGTTCAGGCTGGCCTTGAGCTCAGCCTTGAATGCACAGCAATCCTCCTGCCTCTGCCTCCCAAGTACTGGGATTACAGGCATGAGCCACCACGCCCAGCACTGTGGTATGTGGTATTGATTGCTTGATAGGCGTGAATCTCCATGCCTGGCATTGTTGTATGTGATTACCAGGATTGAATCTGGGTCCTTGCACTTGCAAGGCAGGCGCCAGAACTAATGAGCTAAATCCGCGGCCCTGTACTTTGAATTTTTTCCAATATTTTCTCTCAACTTATGATTTGTGTTATTATTTTCAAGTGTCTTTCAGAGAACATAAAATTTTTATTCAAACAAAGTTCAGTTCATCTCTTCTTTCATGAATCATGTCTTTGGTGTCAGGTCTAAGATATCATTGCTGAACAAGATTTTCGTGTAAGTTGTCTTCTAGGAATTTTATAGTATTTGTATTTTACACATGGGTCTGTGATTTACTGTAAGATAATTTTAATGAAAGGCATTAAGGTCTATGTCGATTCATTTTTTAGCATATGGATGTCTAACTGTTCCAGTAGCATTTGTTATAAATACTATTTTCTCATTATAGTAGTGTATTGTCTTTGTTCCTTTATCAAAAGTCACTTGACTGTATATACATGAGTTTCTTTCTAGGCTGTTGCTCCATGGCTTGTTTTTTGTGACTGATACTGTACTGTTCTGATTACTATAGCTTTATGTACAATGTTTAAGTCAGGCAGTATCCATACTCAGACTTTATCCTTATCCTCCAACAATGAGTTGTGAGTCTTTCACTTACATAAGTGTTAGCATCGGAGCTGGAGTGTGTAGCTCAGGGTAGAGCACCTGCCCAGTATATGTGAACAGCTGAGTTCAATCCCCAGTACAGCAAAAACAAAAACAAAACAAAAAAAAAAAAGCCATGAAATAACTGGTTGGAATTTTATTGTATCTTTAGATCAAATTCAAAAGAACTGAATTTGACCATTCACAATATAAAATCTTACCATTTATGAACGTGTAATTGCTCTTATTAACTTGATTTCTTTCATCAGTAGTTTTCTTCATATAGGTCTTATATATGTTTGGCTAGGCAGATGCTATTTAATTCTGAGGAGTGCTAATATAAATGGCATTGTGGTTTGTTGTTGTTTAGTTTTTAAAAACAGGGTCTCACTTTGTAGTTCAGGCTGGTGTGAGCTCAGCCTTGAACTCAGTAATCCTCCTACCTCTGCCTCCCGAGTGCTAGGAGTGCTAGGATTCAGGCATGAGCCACCATGCCTGGCACGGTGGTGTGTGGTACTGATTGCTGGTGGGTGTGAGTGTCCATGCCTGGTATTGTTTCATGTGGTTACTGGGGATCGAACCCGGGCCGTGCACTTGCGAGGCAGGCACCCGAAACGATGAGCTAAATACTTTTTGGAACATTCATGTAGAGATTCTTTTGTAGACAGGTTTTCAACTACAGTAAGTATATATAGCCATGCGTGGAACAGTGGGCTGCAACCCACCCCTGGACTCTTGCTTGTGCTAGCCACGCTCTCTACTACTGAGCTACACCCCCAGGCCACGATGAACACTTTGGGAACAATCTATTTCCCAAAGTGACTGTACCACTTGATGGCCCTATGAGCAGTATCTGAGGTTTTGGATCGCTCCACATCCTCACTTTTTATTTTAGGGAAGCAGCACCTCACACGGGTCTGATTTACGTTTCTCTAATGATTTAACGACCTTTAGCATCTTCTCATGTGCTCATTGCCATGTGTGTATCTTCCATTAAGCACGGATATCCAGATTCTTTGCCCATTTTTAATTGGATTGTCACTATGGAGTTGCAAGTGTTGTATGTGTTCTGCCTATAAGACCTAACAGTTACACGATTTGCAAGCATTTTCTCTTTCTGGGCTTTTCACTTTTCATGGTGTCTTTTGAGACTCCTGAATTTTTCACTGTAAGTCTAACTTACTTTTTTCTTCTGTTGCTTAAGCTTTTAGAATCATATTAAAGAAAATACTACCAAACCAAGGCGACTTATTACTTTCTTCTTTTACCTTTAAACTGTTAGAACACTTAAGGTCCATGGCCCATTTCAAGTTAAACTTTGCAGATGGCCTTGATGGTGTGGCCCAATTTCAGATACTATTATCCTAGTGTTATGTGTTGAAAAGACTCTTCTCTCTCCATTGAATGGTTTTGATACCCCTGTGAAAAACTAACTGACCATAAGTGCAGGGTTTATTTCTATTGGATATCTGGGTTTCTTACATTACTATGAATTTCAGGGTCAGCCTGGCAATTTCTGCAAAGCAGCCAGCTGGCCTTCTGATAGGAACTGCACTGAATCAGCCAGTCATTTGGAGTATTGTCTTCATAACAGCAGTTAATTTTCTCACCCCATTATCATGGATTAGCTTTCCATTATTTTAAGTCTTTTAAAATTCCTTCCAATAATACAGCCTTCAGTGCTCAAGTTTTGGCAATTATTTTGTTAAACTTATTCCTAAGTATTTCCTTTTTTTCTGACAGTATTGTAAATAGAACTGCATTAATTTGATTGCTCATTGTCAGTGAATACTGACCTGTGTCCTTTGCTATAACATATTCAATAGTTTAAATCACTTCATAATCATTTTATTCTTTAGAGTAACTTTAATTTCATTTTGATATTCCAAGTCTAATCTAAACTATTAGGATAAATCATTGTTTTTTTACCAAAATTACCCAGTAAAACTACACCTCTAGGGCAAAACTAAAATAATTTTATTCTTTCCCTAAAATGAAACTGTTTTCTCTCAGGTTTTACTTACTTTGGTGTGTGATATAACATTTATTCAATGTGCTGTTCTATAAAAGCTGTGTCAGATTTATGCTTTATGTAATAACTAAAAGTGGGAAGCTACAACTAGGTCACCCATTCGAATATCATAAACAACCAGTCTGCTCATTTTTGCAGGGAAGGAGTAGCAGTGATACTCATAGTACCATGAGTGGGAAGTATGGACATTTATTGTGTAAATGTGTAAGAAATCCTCTTTAATTCCATAGTCATTTCCCAGATCACTGGGGGCTGCCACTTTTATTACTGGATCAAATGAATTTCTGGATGACTTTGTCCCTTTTCTGACATAAATGAGTATCTTTTCTGAGTATTAAGGACATAATGTTTTCTTTGCACTCAGGCAAGGATAAAGGACTTAGCATCAGAGAAAAAAGTTCTGTACCCAAAAACTGACAGGCTTTTACAATGAACTGGAGAAAGAAGCGAGAGTAAGTTAAACACTTTGAGACTTGACATTTATTGTGCAATTTTTATCTCCAACAGAACATGTGGCATTCTAGAGGTATATGAGGTAATAAAATCAATACTCCAATTAGAACACCTGAAATAATTGGCTCTAGTAACAAATGTCTCTTATAATTAAAAATATTGAATGTTTAAAAAACTCTTATAACATTTTAAGTTCCTAAAAGAAATATGTCTAACACTTAAAAAACAACTTACTTTTCTATATAAATTGTTCACAAAAAATTTTTTGCTATTCTATATTACATTATGCATTTATAGTTTTATTAACATATCCCTAGTGGGTATTAACTCTACACAGTACAATCAAATAGAAATTATTCATAGAGAATCCACAAGACTCCAACAATATAAAATACTAGGATTAATGGATTTGTCACAGTTTCTCCACAAGTGTTCATCATAGAAAAGAGAGTCAAGGCAAACTGGCCCCAGTGTTAGGCTGCTACATGAAGGTCTGGAGAGGACAGACATAAAGGCAAGTTAAACCGGGCAAGGTCAGGCTGCACCGTGAAGGTTCATGACCTGTTTCTGGCATGCCCTGTTCCCGAGCACAAGCCAGGCCTCAAGACCTTTAACGAAGCCAAAGGGATGTTAAAGCCAAAATTACAGGAAATAACCAACAGAACTATTTTTTTTTAAAAAATCTTCACAACAGTTTTCACAGTGACAGCATATAAGAAAACCCTCCCTTCCAAGCCAGACCCACGGATATAAAAACAACAAATGTGAGAAGGGAACAGAATATTGGTTGACACCCAGTGCCATTTCTAGCAGTTCCTAGACTGTCAGTTCACTAATTTCAATTCTTATATATCTGCATTTTTATAATGGGAGACTCTAAAATAAATGTGAAAACTACTAGTTTTAATTTTTCTACTTTCAGGAACCTGACAGTTCCCAGAGGGTTGGTAGGCCTTATGCAGTGTGCTTCAACTATAGGGGAAAACTGAGCTGGTCATTCTACTTACTAAGCTCCAAGTGACCTTCGTGTAATATCCAGGCAAGTTTCCTTATCCATAAAATGGAGGCAACAACAGCAATAGCCTCATAGGGCAGCTGGGAGGATTAAAAGGAGGATCCAGTAAAGGGTTTATCAAAATAATTGGCATCTAAGTACTAGTTACATTTACTGGTTACCTCCAGTTAATTACTGTGGCTTAGTTTTAAATGGACCCAAATCATTTTCTAACATGGCCAAGATACATAACAGCCTCTTGTACTAGTGTAATCATTCTGAGAATAAACAAGTTTTTGAATTGGTCTTAACAGTAGATATTTTTTTCCACTGCAACTTGAAGAACTGTGATTCAATGAAAATACTGAATACATTTTCCAAATGGTTATGAAGAAAACTAATATGGTCACTATTACTGAAAAAAATTTAGCAACTTAATGCTTTTAACAATCAAACCAACCAAACCAGTTATTAGATAAAACTAGTCCCCTCACTGTTTCTTGCAAATTTTTATGTACCGTGATGTGTAAAAATACATCCGCTAACGTGAACCTTGTGCTTGTGAGGCAGGCACTGGAGTCACTGAGCTAAATCCCCAGCTGCGCTTAGGTTTTAAATTTACATGTAGAAGACTGACGGGGTATTATTTTTGCCCTTCATTTGTCTGATGTCAATTCTTCACTCTCCTCTAAAAACACGACAGAACCAATGCTGCTGGCTGACAATGCAAGTAACTCTGCCTTCAGCTGGGTGATATTTTCCTTCATTATTCCAAGCGAAGTGGATATTTTTATGCAGTACTTACATGACTGAAAGAAGCCATCACTCTGTTTACAAAAATACATCATAATGATACATACTGCTGTTTAGACACATTTACATTAGAGTTGTGACTCAAGCATTCTATCTGACATGTTTTGCCAAGCAGTTTTGGCAAGTGTCATCACGTTAAACATACACCAGCAAAACTTGCACCATATGTGCAGAATCATTTTCTATTATATTTCTACAAATCTGCAAAGAGCTGTCAAAAGTTAGCACAGATCTGTACCATGGAAAGACAGTAATGAATGAAAAAAGTAAGATATTTATATCTTTTCTAAAAATGAAGTCATCTAACATGAAAATTTCCAAAAAGTAACTGATATCTAAGAAACTACAGAGGTAGTCAATGGGTGTTACGGTTAGGTCTAGAGCCTACACTTAATGACAGGACCCAAGTGAGGGTAATGCATGTTTGCTCTTCTTAATATAGTACATGTTCACCTTTATGTGATGCTCTCCCCACGCTGAGAACACCACAAGGGTGGCCCTGGTGACCACAGTGGCAGGGAAGCCCAGAAATGATGAACCTGCAAATCCCCAAGGTTTTATTATTGTCTAGATTTGTGTAAACATATGGCATTACAAGAATGATAACAACTTAAAAAATTTTTACCAACATCTGTAACATTAGTTGATGATACATGGAGTAGCAGCATCAAATAAAAGATTGTTATGATTTTTATCTTCTTATAATCCTGATGAAAAGATATGGAATGATCCAGAGTATAACCTCCGTCACTTATATTGTATCTGTTAAGTACTACAGGTATCTCTTAACTTCCTGTCAAAGGAAATGACAGCAGTTTTCTGCACTCTTGGTATTACCCTCTACCTTCTCAGAGAAGCTTTATGAAACACCAATGGTGACAATCATCTAAAGGTTGTGATGGACTGAGGAACATTAAGAAAGCAAAGCCCAGGTTTAAGGGCTGGAGGAAAACATTTTCAAACAAAAACGGAAGCTACTAATTGAAATATCTACAAGTTTCCTTGAAAATATTTAACACTGAAGCTAACTATGAGATTTGAATGATACACTGTCAAAAAACAGTTAAAAAATATGACTACTTACGGCTAGCAGGATACTGCTTCCCTCCACTGGTTCCTGCCCTGAGTCTACCAACACCGATCACTCAGCTCAGCCTCAGCCTGGCCTTGACACTTCAGGTCACTGATCTGTGACACTGTAATCTGGAATACATAGGACATGCACATATACTGGAAGTTTGGCTATGCAAGGGCTATTCTGATAGCTGGGACTTTGGACCTACCTGCTGACTGAAAGAAGTGCAGCATGAGCCCCTACCCAGCCCTGTGACCCTTTTCTCTTGCCAGTCAAGTGCAGCACAGCTGCATCCTGAGCTATTCTAATTCAATCTAATTTATGTCAATGCTATAGTGACTCAAGGGCAACTCTCAAAGTTGACCTAAGACTAAATGTCTTATTATGAGAGCAATGTATCCACCTGCCAGACAAAGACATGGAAAATCAAACATGGTCTCACCAGTTGCAAATAAGCAATACCTTTAAATCTCTAAAGAGATAATGGAAGACTGACAGAGCAATAATGGTGTCCTATCTTTTGTGCTGAGCTTTTAACCTTGCCGTTCAGAAACCGCCTAGACAGTACCAAAACAAAAACTCCAAAACCCAAAGTCCTTTCTAAGATCTAATTTAAAAGCCAGGTAGCACCTTAGTGGATGTGTACTAAGGAGAGCAGCCAGCAAAGTATCTGAGCTGATGCTCTGTCACATCCTTAGTGAGTAATAACCTCTTAGCTGGACAGTGGACTGAAGAGACACAATTACAGAACGACAGTGTAATGGAATGCCCACAAAGGCATCTAGCCTGGCTGTGGGTACTGGGCAAGTCATCCTAGTGGGTGTTGGTTTCCACGCATACAGACAGCCAACATGTGCTTCTAACACTAAAATCTGTGCCTTAAAGACATAACTCACCTGAAGTGGCAGCAAATGAGAGAGATCTGGTGTGCTTCGGTGTGCTTCTGGAGAAAGGTGGTGTGCAATCCCAGTGCAGCAACCTTTCAAGTAGTGAAAAATCACGACTACTCCAAGCTGTGTGTAGGCATGTCATGAGTAGGGCTATGTAGAATGAGTGGACAGGTGTGTTGTCCCCATCAGGGGAGATCAACATGACATCAAACCTCACGATGATGCTCGGAGGTAAAGAAATATGCAGAACTCTCAAACATAACAGGCAAACAAACCCCGAGTTCTATTTAACTTAAAGTGATGGTAAAATACTGTTCCTAAAGGAAACAAGGACAATGTACTCAGCAGTAAACATAACTAAAGCTGAGGAAAGAAAAAAAAAATAGAAAATGGAAGGACTTTTCCTTCTGCTTGAGACTTCATGTCATCAAAGAATCTCATAAGACACTGACTTCCCAGACCTTCACAAACACATCAAGTAGTTACCTTCTTTGGCACCCAGAGACTGGTCTCTCCAATTCCAACAGTGACATCACATCTGCCTCATTAATTGTTCCTTTTACTCTCAAATTTCAGTTCTTTGGCCAAACATGATTAGAATTAGTTCTTCCTATACCCATTACAAATCTGATAAATGACCATCTCCATACACATTAAACTGTATTATGGATGAGAGCAAACTATCACTAAAGAAGCTACAGGAAGACCTGCTTCTCGGACTCCAAGTTCACCAATTATTGAACACAAAGGTTAATTTATAATTTTACTTTCACAAAAAGGTTAAAAACTGTGCTTCATAAATGTATGCTCATAATTATGAATTTCCATCCAGTTTTCTTGTGTTTGTAGATAAGACCCTTCAATAAATGCTGCCAACTTTAGCTACCTGTACAACAAAGAACGCAGTAATCTGAACTAGTTTGGTCTAGGGAACCTCCCCTCCCATTCAAATCTGAACCCTCAGCAATAATGACTCTAGTACTTCTGTAGTTGCCAGCAAGGAAAGTTCCAAAGACAGAACCCCTTTCACGTATGGAGCTCCACAAGCTGAATAGTGGAAGCCATTGAGAGAAGCGTGTGAACTGAGCCAAAGCCTGGCATTTAGGAGAATCTTGGGGGAGAGGAGGCACATCAAGTTGGTATCAAACATTTTCACCAATGACAAAAGGAAAGACAAGTTTCACACAAATTCTAATGATCAACTCAGCATACAAAGACCTTTAAATTTCAGAGAAATTCCTGACAAACCTATTGCATAGTTGTCAGAATGGCCTTGAAAATATGTGTACAACTCCAGAATATCTGGTCAAGGCAGCAGTAGCATCAGTCATGACATGTGTCTGGTATGCAGTGCACCAACCAGACAGAAATTCTCATGATTCAACCCTTTATTTTGGCACTGGGTCGATAAAGCCTAATTTAAGGCTATGGAAACGATGGATCTATGAATTTATGAAGTCAAGCATTTGAAAATGGTTTTGGATCTTTGGATGGTACCTAACTGACATAACAAAACACTTATTATTTGTAAACTCCAGTGATCACACAGCCTTTCTGAGCAACAAGGTGGAAGTTTTCTTTGTAAAACAACACAAAAATATCTGGCTTTCAGGTGACCTCTGTCAATACAGATGGGCTCTGTTCTCTGGCTTTTTGTTAATAGCAGGTGTGGTAATACACAGACAGCACATCACATCAGATATTGTGTCTTTGCTCAGAACTGTGAATTCAAGTCTTTGGAAAACATAAAGACAACTTATTTCAATTAAACTAAGAGAATATTAATTCCTTGTTCCTTAACATCGCCCCACATTTTACTTTCTCCACAGACCTGAAAGCTAACCTAACCTCCCTTAGAGACAAGCTCTATGAAGGAAACAGCTTGAGGTGTGGGACAGGTGACCTGGAGTGTAACTGTTTTTCACCCTCACTATTCAGCCAAAAATCATTTTATAAGTTACTTTAGTTTTACTTTTGGTAATATTTGTTTGCTGTCAGTGCTACAGATTTCCCAGACAACCATAGAACGGACTTCTATTTTGGAACTATGGCAGTTAATCAAGAGTTTTAAGGTTGAGGATGTGTAAAGAATGACAATAACATGCTTTGGACTCTCAGGTGACAGGTACAGAGACATTCACAACTGGATCTCTTGAAGGGACTGGGTGCTATAGTGAGGAACATTCTGTCCACTAATCCCCAGATCCATCCTGTGAGCTTTTATTGAATACTTCATCCTGTGAAGCCTGGTGATCGATCCCTTCATAAAACGAGCCACCGTTGTGCAGGAAAGTCCCCACCGCCCGCCCCTGCCGGGCGTGACCCACAGCGTCGCTGAACACTTTGTTTATCTGCTCCTCCGAGGGCATCCACCAATCGGGGTTGGAGGTACAGTGCATCCTAATGAATTCTGTGGGAATATACACAACAGTAAAAAAGAGAGAGAAAAATACAACTGGTTGTGACAGAAGGCACAGCCTACTTAAACTTTAACATAAGTTCTATCAGAAAAGCTAGATGGGAGATCCAATGCAATGCCATGATGAAGTCACTTGTGACACACCCAACTTATTCCTGACCAATTTTCTTTTCACTTGGAAAAGTAAAAACGACTTAAGTGAGGGGTATGTCTCTAAGAAACTCTTGCTGTTGAAAAGAAGGGTAAATCTATTAGTAAGACAAGGTGGCACCATTTCTGGTATCAAAGAGGACATTTCAAAACCCATGTTGTCATCTGCTTATATTCTGAGAAAGTTCTCTCAAAGCATAGCAAATATCACTGCGTGGTATTCTAACCATAATTAGTCTGAAGACTGAGCACCATAATCTATCAGGGTCTCAATGAGTGAGAAAGTATCTGGTTTAGTTCAGAAAATGTTTCCTTGTTATTACAATGCTTCAAGTTAGACTTCATTTTTTTCTTATTGATAATACTACACATATACCAGCCAAGTTTTTTTGTGGCACTGGTGAGTGAAACGAGGGCCTTTGAACACATGTTAAGTGCTTTACCAATGAGCTCCGTTTTCAAATCTGACAGGTGTTGTTTTTTAAACACAATCCTATTTAAATATTTAATTTCACAAGAAGGTGATTACTATACCTGGAGGAGGCAATACTTTTAGGTCTCTTAACAGTTAGCCACCACTTCTGCTCATATATTCTCTACCTGGCAGATGGAAGTTGTGGGGTGTGGCCCACGTGGAAAATGCGCTAGAGACTGCAGCCTCGGCTAGGCAGTGGACTGCTTCAGTGATGCTAGGCCAGTGGTGTTCAGTGCAGTGGCACTATACTCTGGGATGTATTTTCATCCCTTAGTTTCAGGGACTCATTATTAAACTGTGAAATGTGCATAAAGCTTTTGGAAAGGATTACAGTTGTGCTACTCCCTCATTTGACTCCTTTGTAAGCCTAAGAGCAACTTCAGTAAATACACACATAGTAAACCCATTTGAGCCCCCAAGCTTAACACTGCCTCTTGGTGAGCAGTGTCATAATCTGTGATGATAGTGAAGCAGCCAGTTTACTACAACAGGCCTTGGAAATTTCCCATCATTTAGTCACTTGGATTAAGTGGAATTTTCAGACTGGCCAACAGAAGGTTCTACGCACCACCCGTACCTAGAATCTAGTTCATTTTTCTGTTAACTGACTTCTTTAAACATGGCCAGCCCACATCCGATCACCTAGGATGACTATTCCAGAAGCATTTGTATCTCTCCCATTTCTACTGAATCTACTTCTGAAGTGGGCTAGGCAATCTCGGCTGCCAGCAAATATTCCATATGCGCCTCAGGCACCTAAGGCTGCAGAATTCAAGTGACTAGATGAGAATGCACCCCAGGAACAAGGGTAGGAGTACCCTTCCAAGACCCCGAGTCTTCTCCGATACTTCTTTAAAAGTGTGAATTTCTGACCAGGATAAAGTTTGAGTCTATCCAGACTGAATCAATACTACATCTTCTGGCCAGTAAAATTACAACAGAATTACAGAAGTTATAGAAGTTTGACATTTGTGCTCTACTGTTATGAAATTTTGTTTTACTTTTTCATAGAAGAGTGCTTTTTGTATTTTCTTTATTAGTGTCTAGTTGAATTATATTAAATTTAAAAAGTGTTTGGGATTTTGGATAAGGTGTTCTTAGGTGCATCTGGATTGACACTGTCATGCTTCTGCTCTTTACTGCTGTGTTTATGTGTACCTGCTTGGTCATCTTTGTACCTTCCCATCCCCCCCAACCATCTTCCTGGCCTGCAGCTGCAAAATGGCCACCCATTAAAAACTGGTGAAATGGTGCAATTAGATAGGCACTACGTTTAATAAAGAATTGTTTTTTTTTACTTAACCTAGAGAAGAAAGTTTTGCTAAGTAAGAAATACTTTAGGTAAAAGTCAAATACATTGAAGGAGCTGAGCCAAGTATTTTTGGGGAGGAAGATAGATGGGGGTGCCCAAGCTGAAGCGGAAATCGGTATCATTAAATAATCCACATCTTCCCTTCCTGTGTGCATTTCCCTGTGCTCTAGTTTTGCCAGAAGAGGCCTTCTCTGGCAGCAAAGAAAATCTGTGTTTAAAGCGTGAAACATGAGGTGCTATGCAATGCTATGTACCACTACCACTAAGTGAGAACGAGGCTAAAGCAAACGAAGTTTTTACAGAGCTTCTCAATACCAAGTAGATGGGCCACATGAAGGCTTCGGTGGAAAGAAATCAAAATACAGTGAGGCTGAACACTTGTACGGGGAGCCACAGCCAATGCAGTGAAATGGGATCACAGATGGTGGACACTGAGCGGAAGGATGCAGTACCTCGGAGGCATGTGACTTTAACTGGATCCAGAGGGCGTCTTTCAGGACCTGTCTCTCCTGACTGCACTGACCTTTTCCTTTTCCCAAGGCCGCATGAGTACTTAAGCTCATCGGTCGTGAAAACAAATCTGATGAGGTATCGAAGGAGCCGTCTCCCGTCTTTCTTTGAAGAATTTACAGCCTCATCCCATTGTTTGCTCGTTATGTAGACAGGATAGTTGTTCAACAGCTGCTTGCTTCCCTGGAAAAGCAAAATATTTTCTCATTACCTACTGAGCCAGGCAGCCAGAAGCCAAAGTGATCTCCATTTCAAAGGCAAACGTGCCTTTTAACCAAGTGGCTATGCTGACAATGAACCAGAGACTGAAGAGCACCAGTAATTGCTTACACTCAGAAGGGGCACTTTTCAAATTACATTTGCATTTTCTATAACAAGAGCCAATGAGGTATAATGAACACCTTTGAAAGAGAAGCTATTTATAACTCACATTTTAACAGGTAGGTTAAAATGTGTCAAGATCCAATGACAGTGAACATTATTTAAATATAACCTGTAACTTTTCTTTTCAATCTATTAAAATATGCAAAAATGACTTTGAAGAGTGTGATCAAACAGGTCCCTTCATCCTTTCGTTGGCAGTGAAGTTCTTTTAGAAATGATGCTGGCAGTCTTATGTTAGTAAGGTATTACTTATGTTTAATACTCAACACTCGATAGCCATTACAATGCAAGCAACATTAAAAAGCAAATTTTAAAATGGAGAAATTGTAGAAAATGGAAAAAAAATCATTAATAATAATGTAAAACAGCTTTTCTCAAATTATAGCTTCTGCAAAAGGCACTATGCCAATTCAAAATTTTTCTTACTTTTCACCTTCATTATTTATGTCTGCTGTAAAATTCCCAGGCTAAATAGTTGCAGTGGGACTAATTACGGGAATTTCTGTAACATTTATAAGCCATGTTTAGTCAATTGCACCTACACAACCATTACTTTAGTACTGCCTGTCTATAAAATTCTATAGTCCAGGACAAATTAATTAACTCATGATCTCAGTTTTAACGTACTCCTTCAGTAATTAAGGTGTACAAAATAAAGGGGAGACACATTCAGTTTTACAACTACAAATTTACTACAGGTTATACATTTGGTAGTGTCTGGGGCTGACAGGATATTATTTCAAAAAGTGCTCTACTGAGTTAAGGATCGAAGAAGGGTAAAAGGAATAGAAGCCAACAGATGCGAGGCAGCCAGATTTGGGTCGGAGGTCATCACTGAAGTGTGCACAGGAAACTCATCACGCCAGTAGTCACATTTTCCAGACGCCACAGTGCGACCATTTCCCCTTTCTAAGGAGCAGCTGAGACTGGAGTTTGTAAAAGTTTGTTTTCAGACCGAGAGACAGGCTAGGTTTAAAATGAATCTTGGCTTTTGTCTTACTGATGTGCCAAGTTACTTGAACTTGCTGAACCAGGGCTTCTTCATCTGTGAAACAGGAGTGTGTCTTTGAAGTGAACCCTTTTGGGAGCATCTTCCAGCCCTTGGCTCTTGTACAACAGGAGATCCCATGTACACGGGAGTCAGAACACGGGTGGGAACTGAGAAGCCACAGGTTCCTTCAGCCCAGATTTCCCTTGAAGGTCTATGCGGAGTCTGGGATGGTGCTGATGAAGAGAGAAGATGCAGAACCAAGAGGCCAGGTAGACCCCCATGAGCCAGAGTGCGAAAGACTGAGGCGGTGAGAAGTGTAAAGTGAAGGGGCAGAGGTTCACCCCACAGAGTACAGAGGATACAGCCGGGATGTGGGGACAGACTTCAGGGGGAAAATCCCTCTGCTTGCTAGGCATTCGGGGTGCTTTTCAGGGTTCTGACCCTTTGACCTCTGACCTCAGGGGAGCCAGAGGAGCCCCTGTGGGTGGGATGTCAGGCTGGCTGTCTCAGAAGCACTAACTGTATCTAAGGTGCTTTCTATGAAGGTCCTTAACAACAACCGTCACTACTCACTGAGCTCTGATGACCAGCCTAAGGCGCTTGCCCCAGGCACTCCGCACTGCCAGTGCCCTTCTCCTCCCAGCCAGCAGCGTCGGTGCTACTACAAAGTGGGGTTCTGTTTTACCTTCAGGCAGGTGACTAACTTCTCTAAACCTCATCTCCTTTTGGTCAAAACAGAAATAATCCCAGCCAGCTGATTTGTACTAAGACATCCACAAGTCTCCCACGGACAAAGAGCTCTTGAGGGCCACAATTGAACTGTCATGTGGTGCCCTTCTCTCAAGGCCAAGAAGAGTGCCTGATACACAGTGGGTGCATACACATTTGCCAAACGACTGATGTGCCACAATACACACTTCTCTGACCAGTGAATAGTACATGCAGTAATAGTGGCTACAGGCAAGGGCTGACTTTTTTTTAAACCACTGTGGCACTGGGTAACTTAAACTCTGAATGAGTGTAACTTGGCGAAGGTAAAGAACTTTGAGAGCAATACAGACAAGGTCTATTCAAAAACAGACTTGGGGGCCAGGGATTTAGTTCAGTGGTTCTGGAACTTGTCTTGCAAGTGCAAGGGCCCGGGTTTGATCCCTGGTTAACCATATACAATACTGGGCGTGGAGACTCACGCCCAGCACCAATCAGTACCACATACCACAGTGCCGGGCGTGGTGGCTCACGCCTGTAATCCCAGCACTCGGGAGGCAGAGGCAGGAGGATTGCTGTGATGTGAGTTGGAGGCTGAGCTCAGGGCCAGCCTGAAGTACAAAGCAAGACCCTGTCTCAAAAAAACCCAAAAAACAAAAACCAAACAAACAAAAAAGGACTTTTCACTCTTTTAATTTAAAATTCTTCTCTTATGGTCCCTCTAAATAATGTACACTTGTCAGCCTTAAACAAGGAACCTATAGCTACTTTTTATATTATCTATTCAATATTATAAAATTAAAAAATAACCTGTGTTTCTCAAGTGTGAAAGCTCACCTACAAGGGAAGATTCCTGCTTTATTTTACATTTTGGACCCAGCTCCCAGGGGCAGACCTGGGAACACTGTCCACCGTGCAGGGCCTAGAATCAATTTTGGGGTTGGAAGTATTTATGATTAGAAGGTGACAACAAAGGACTCCTCTCAAATCCTTTAAAGAAATCTATTTATAGAAAAATTTAACATTCTCCCAAACTGCAGAAGCTCTACATAAAATATTGATCTCATAAAATGTGGAAATACCATTTGAAAGTAATTTTCATCAAGAAAAAGGCAAAGAAAGAGAACAAATAATTTACAGCCCAAAACATAACTCAGAATGCCTTATGGGTTACAGATGACAGTTATAATCCTGTTTTAGCAGTTAATAGAAATAAAATGTGATAAATAAAAAAAATGAGAAAATGCTGATGGCCTAAAAGGAAAATAAAAGTAGTATAGTAATAATGACAATGCTGGCTAATAAAAGTTTAAATAGTCCTACCTGGGGGAAATATAGACATTTCCCCTATTTTATGGCATTTGGGTCCTATATCCTCTTTAATTAGCCACCTATCATTGGATCACTTTGGAAAAAATCAGCGTGATGTGTTCACAGACTCATAACCACATGGAGACACCAGTGTCTATTTATTAACTAAGGTAGGTACAAACCAGTGGACAATCAGGAAGAGATCTTGGAGAAAGGGCACTCTTCGTGTTTTTTTATACTACCAAAGTGCTAGGTGAAGAAATACCTTTATTCTAGCAAGTAATGAAATAATTTTAAGCATATGACATTTACTTTTGATTTTTTAGTAAGATTCAACTTCTCACTAAAGGTAGAGATTGAAGAGGAAACAATCCATTACAAAGTCTGGAGGAAAAATGTTAAGAGCCAACAATTTACATAGTCATACAGTTACTGGCTATCAGGAACAAGGAAGAGAAAAGACGGCCAGTGTGTGTTGGGAACTTCCACCTCGGTTTGGTGGAGCCTTTGGAGAATACAGGAGCATGGGTTGGGGCAGTTAACCCTCACATTTGTGGTACACTGAGTTTGTGATGTCCATTTGGGACTTGATTAACCCTCTCACATGGTGGATGTTTGGAGAAGGAACAAGACTGACTAGAGAAAGAGTACAGATGAAAAAAGATAAAGGATCAAACAAGGAGACAACAGATTAAAAATCTTCTAAAAGCTCTATGAGAAACAGACTGGGAACAGAGAGCAGTGATACAAAGATAAGGGAGGAGGAGGTGTCATTCAGGTCACCAGGCTATAAAAAGTCCCGGAAACAAACAAGTGGAAAAAGTCCCAGGGGCACCTTGCACAACACTGTCGGGGAGAGGTGGAGGTTGGGCAAGATTATAGCAAATGAATAAGCACAGAGAAAGCAGGGAGTGGAAAGGATGAGTTCAGACCAGTCTTGCGACTACTTATCATTTTTTAAAAATGAGGTCACCAGTCTGCAAGAATAAACTGAGTACTTTCTAGGAAAGATACTGGGAATACTAAGGAGGATTGGACTTCAGCCCAATGTTCCAGAAGGGAAATTCCACCAGGAATTACAGGTGGTGCACACCTGTAATCACAGCACTCTGGGAGGCTAAGTCAGGAGAATCGCTGAGTTTAATCCCAGCCTGGGCAAGTGGTGAGATTCTGTCTCAAAGTAAAAAACATAAAATGGTCTGGGGAATGTAGCTCAGGGCAAAGGTCCTGGGCTCGATCCCCATTACTATCAAAAGGCGTGGGTATCAGGACCTGTCATGCAAGTATCCCCAAAAGATGCTTCAGGAGCTATCGTGATGGAAGGACGAAGGACAGGCAATAAACAAAGACAGAAGAATCAAAAGTTTTTTTTATGGTAGAGAAGACTTGAGCGTGTGATATTCAAAGAATGGCCACGGTCTAGTCTGTAAATTAAAAATAACGTATTTAAGACTGAGTCTTGAGCACCTTGTAAAAATGAATGTTTGGAGCGGGGTAGGGCTTGTAACCCAAGCACTCGGGTGGTTGAGACAAGAGGACTCCCGCCAGTTCGAGAACAGGTTGGGCAACATAGTGAATTCAAAGCCAGCGTGAAGTAGATAGATTCTATCTCAAAAGTTAAACACTGTATTACTTATCAAAATCGACCACTTCCCCTACACATTAGCAAACTGGTTTCTTCTGAGGTCCAAAGAAACTGGCTCATGTTTACGGACTCTGCCTTCCAAACCCTGGGGAGAACCAGTGTGGGAGGGCCCAAGGGGGTGAGTCATCCTAGAATACTGGCTCTGCCTCAGGGCATGACTGGTTGGTGTCTCCCTTTCAGGCCTCAACGCTAAAGAAATGGTGGAAGGATTGCTATTTCTACTTCCTGCCTCCCTCCCTCCGCAGCAGGACTAAATCCCTGTGAGCAGAACACGTGTGTGATCTTTCTCTAAAGAACATACACCTAAGATAACAGGTATGTAAACCTGTCAGCCAAATGCATCTGAGTGGCCCCTCGCTTCTGGCACAGTGGTACATTATCAAGAGGCTTCACCTTGAGGAAGGTGCACAGGGAACATCTCCGTTCTCCCGAGACCCACCTCAGTTGGCTGGTCAGCTGGCTGGGGCATCAGGAGCTGGTTGTGGTGCTGCAGCACTGTTTTCAGGTAATCCAGCACGGTCTGGCAGGGCACTGGATGGAAGGAATGACAATGGTCACATGTTAGCAATCCTTCGATATGCAAACAGAAAAGTCTGGGGTCTGAAAAGATGGTACTATGAACTTCTTTAAAAAAGGATTTATTTTCTTTGTAAAGGAAACAGAGTTTTTCTTCATCTGACACCTGTAGCTATTTCAGTTTGTAAATAAAGTACAGATGCTACAGTTTAGGGATAATTTTTAGGATCAGCACAATTTGATGAGAACTTCCAATTTATTCCAAGATCAATGTAGGTCTGCAATAATGATTATGAATAACTTACTGAAGAGACAGATGTCCTCTTTGACTCCAATTGTAGCTTTCACATCCAATGGTACTTTTGAAAATTAAAGTACTGAACAAATGTTTTACTGGCTTTTAATCAATAATATAATGCTCATTACCAGCCTCTGGATTTGATTTGTCCCCCAAAGGTTCATGAGCTGGAATCTTGGTTCCAAGGGTGCTGATGTTGAAAGATGGTGGAATTCGGGCAAGATAACTTCATCAATGGGAAACGGCTGAAGGAATCAAGCTATAAACCCTGACTTTCTATCAGAGAGAGCTTGTGACACCGGAGTTTGGTTCCTCCGGTCTCTCTGTATAATCTCCCCCACATAACTGTTCCCACCACAGTGCCATCTTCCACAATGTGATCCACCCACAAGAGTCCTTGCCAGAGCTGCAACCATGTTGTTCAGACTTAAATCTCAAAAAACAGTGAGCTAAATGAACTCTTTTTCTCTCTCTGTTACCCAGCTTTGGATATTTTGTTATGGCAATAGAAAAATAGAACAACACCCTCTTTTGTTGGTATCAGAGACTGAACTAAGGACTTTGTGCTTGCAAGGCAAGCACTGAGCTAAATTCCCAGCCCAATACTCTCTCTTTCTTTTTATTTATTGAAATCTTTATTGGTGCATTACATATACACATCATGATTGCCCTCCACAATTTGAATTTGTACCAGTATATGACACAACTTAATTCTCATTTTTTTCCATAACCCTACTCACCCTACCATGCCCCCATACACATAAACTTTGTCTCCTTTCTTTTTTGTTATAATCTCATTATTTTTCCCCCTTCACCTTATTTCACTTTCAGTATTTTCTATTTCACAATATATAACATACAATTCTAGAACTAATTTACATCTTTATTTTCTCATATCAGAGAAAAGATGCGATATTTACCTGTGACTTATTTATTTCACTTATGAGGATATCCTCAAGGTATGTCCATTTAAGTATAAATGAATCTTTCTTTCTATTTTATTTATTTATTTTTTTAAGGTTTTTTGAGACAGGGTCTCGCTTTGTGGTTCAGGCTGGCCCTGAGCTCAGCCTCAAACTCAGATCACAGCAATCCTCCTGCCTCTGCCTCCTGAGTGCTGGGATTACAGGCGTGAGCCACCACGCCCGGCACTGTGGTATGTGGTACTGGTTGCTGCTGGGGTGAGTCTCCACGCCCAGTATGGTATGTGGTTACCGGGGATTGAACCTGGGTCCTTGTGCTTGCAAGACAGGCGCCGGAATCACTGAGCTATATCCCCGGCCCCCTCTTTCTTTCTTTTTAAAACAGGGTCTCACTTTGTAGTTCAGGCTGGTCCAAAAGCACTATGTGGCGCAGGCCAGCCTTGAACTCACAGCAGTCCTCCTGCCTCTGCCTCCTGAGTGCTGGGATTATAGGAGTGAGCCACCACACCCAGCATTGTGGTACGTAGTTACTGAGGATATGAATATCTAGAAAACTTCCAAGTTTTCTTACCAAAACTTCTTCTTTTTTGAGACAAAGTCTTGTTATGCACACCAGAGTGGTCTTGAACTCACTGCAGTATTCCTTCTTCAGCCTCTGGAGTGCTGGGATTATAGGTGTATACCAATTCAGATTTTCTTCCCAACAGGAACACAGTAAGTGATGCAGTTCTTACTGAGTACACCATATTCTCTTAAGAGGTTTAACCGGTTTGGCCCGTTTGAGGTTTAACTGGTTTGGTTCGTTTTAGGTTTATTAAGAATTTCACTTTCTTACTTTTTTGAGACATGTCTTATAGACATATTGAATAATTCTAATAAAACTGAACAGATTTTAATCCAATATACAACATGACATATTTTTTTGTACCACTGCATAAATAATGGCTGCATCATAGGATCTGTATTAGAGCTCTTTCATAAAAATTAATTAATTCTTTTTAAAAGTGCAGGTAGCTAGTTAATAAACTACATGGATTGCTGTCACTACCTTTCTTAGCTCTCGGTTTTCTTAAGATGTTTTTGTCACATTAAAGAAAATAATAAATATTGAACCTAAGTCTCAATTTGAAAGTCTCACTACTGAGCTTTCCACACTTTTTTCTCTCACTTTTTTTCCTCTCTAAATAGCAAACAAAAATAATTATCTTTAACCACTGCTAATGGCTTTAGGTTATTTAGGTGACATCACCTTATAATATAACATATCCCCAAGCTTCAATATCCTTTTTATTTAATTTAGTTTATTTATTTTGAGACAGGGTCTCACTTTTGTAGTTCAGCCTGGCCCTGAGCTCACTATGTAGCCCAGGCAAGCCTAGAACTCACAGCAATCCTCCTGCTTCTGCCTCTCCAGGGCTGGGATTACAGGTGTGAGCCCCATGCCCGACACTCTGGTATGTGGTTACCAGGGATCAAACTCAGGACCTTGCACTTGTCAGGCAGACACCAGAACCACTGAGCTAAAACTCCTGCCCTCAGGATCCTTTTCAAAACAAGAAATAGGTTAGAAAAAGTTGTCTTATCAAAACTTTTTTCTTTTTTGAGACAAAGTCTTTTTATGCAGACCAGAGTGGTCTTGAACTCACTGTAGTATTCCTGCCTCAGCCTCTGGCGTGCTGGGATTATAGATGTATACCACCAGACCCCACCAAAAATTATTTTCTAAAACAATCATCCTTACAGAGCTCTGTCATAGCTCATAGCCTCCCACGAAAAGTTATTTGAATAGAAGTATTTGCTGAACAACCACAGAAATCACACTAAGTGACCTTAGAAAGTTCACCTCTCCTAGCTTTCGGTATCTCACTTGACAATCTGAGATAATTGCCCACTGACCTCCACCGTGCAATGATTAGCTGAAAGAGATATAAAGCAGAAGGTACTCTATAAGTACTGTCTAGTATTAAGGTACCAGTATTTCAAGATTTGATGTCTAGTAGCTTCTTCATTGAGCCACATAACTGTTGACTGTACTATCTGAGCAGGTGGTTTTTTTGTTGTTGTTTTTGTTTTTTGTGTGTGTGTATACCTGGGATCGGACTTGTGTCGTTGTGCTTGCAAGGTAAGCATGGTGCCACTTGACCTAAATCCCAGGCTTAGGGTGTTTAAGTAAGGCTCTCACTCTCCCAAGGAAAACTGCTTTAGCTTTGGTTTTCCCCATATCAAGGGTACCCAGGTATCTGGTTCCTTATTTTTGCCGTAGATCATTTTGTTAAAATCTTGATCAGGATTTTTCTTCACATTGCTTAAGGGCTACTTTATATAGTACCGCTTTTCAAAATTTAAACCACAAAATACTTTATATATAATTTCATAGGAAAATTTAAAAAAAATTTTTACTGGCTTTTGACAACTACCACCATATGTATGCTTATCTTTATGGCTTCACATTGCCTCTGTAAAGTATAACCTCCTGAAAGGAATTATGTAGAAATAATGACAAGATTTAAGTACTGCTCAACCCACAGATACACAGTTGTATTTTTGATAACAATGCCCTGTTCTAATTCAATTTAATTCAATAAACGTGTAGCTACTATGAAGTTCCCAAAATTGGGCTACAAATTAGGTATACAAAGATGACTCAGTCTCTGTTCTCAAGAACCTCACACAGGCTCTCTACTTATTGGGACATCAACAGCTACAGACATATAGTGTAAACATGGGTCCTAAGGACTTTAACAAAGTAAGGATAATTGTGTCTAGGAACTGGGGAAAGGATCTGTTACAGAGGACAGTCACCTGCACTGTGCAATGAAGGACATACAGGAAGTTTCTCAAGGGGAAAAAGGACAATATACATCTGAACTGGAGAAGCAAAAGTAAAAGGAAGACCATAGGCACGTAAGAGTTTGGCTCTCACAAAAATCACAATTACTCAGTAGCACTGGAATACTTAGTGTATAGTGTACACTGAAGGTCAAATCTCTTCAGAAATGGACCAGAAGAAAGTCAAGTAGCAAAGGGCCTTGTGTGCCACACTAAGAGTGCCACAATTTACTCCACAGATTCTGAAGAACTGAGGGGCTCTTGAGTAGTGAGTAGCCTGTGCTTCTAAAGGGCAGAGAGTCAAATCTGGAACTAAAAACCCATGCAGCAGTCTGAGGAACCATATCAACCTGGATGGAGGCAACAGGAAGGAGGAGGAGGGTCTAAGTGGCCTGGGCAACTTTTATTCATTCACTTGTTCATGTGACAAAACCTACTAGAAACTTCTATTAGAAGGAAAAGAAGCATAAAGGAAATCTAAAACCACTTAAAAAGTCTTTGTAAATACTAAGTACTTGGCCTGATAATATTCCTAAGTTTTTCCCTGTATGTAAAAGCATTTAAAAATGTATGCTGCCTCATCTTGTAAATAGTGAGGGGGGAATCTGGGAGTGGAAATGGGAAAGAGACCAGTTAGTTACACAGGGATCTGAGGCTCCTGACCTGGGTACTGAAGTTAATGGTCTCCTCTTTTCCCGGTAAGAATACTGCTTATGTTCAGAAAAAGCCCTGAATGTCTCTGTATTGCAAGGCAACAGAATGACTGTTCTTTCTCTTCTTCAAACTAGTATTTATTGAGTGCTCACTGGAAGACCCAGTAGACACTCACTTGCCTTCTGAATTTAATATGTTCATTATTTCTATAATATTATTAAACTTGCTTTATAGAAAGGGAAACTGAGGCTCAGAAATGATTCAACAAAAAACACAGCTAGCAAATAGCCATTATCCATCCTGTAGCCATTTTTTGATGTTTTTCTTGCAAATTTCCATTCTCCAACAAGTGACATTATTGATTTATCATTTTTTAAATCTTCTCACTTAAAAAATGACAACAGAGGAATGATAGGATCAGAATTGCATTATCCAACTACATAATCTATTTTGTAGCCTTGTGAGTTATAGTTGAATCTCATTTAAGGGTTCCAAGTATTGCCTGCTTGGAAAAATGTACCTGTACATCTCCAAATCAAAACTGGCACACATGTGGGAAGCACCAGGAAACCGGAGTCACCTGACATCCACACAACCCAACCGAAATTTGAAAAGGAAGATTCTGCGCTCTTGTTTCAGCTCTCATACTATAAACAAGTGTCTTGTCATGATCTATTTAGTGCTATGAGCTTTCTATTTTTGTTAGTGGTGTCACTACTTAAAATGGCTTCAACTGTAGGGCTGAAGTGCTTTTCAATGTTCTTAAGCACAAGAAGTCTGTGATGTGCCTTATGAAAAAACAAGTATATTAGATAAGCTTCATTCAGGCATGAGTTATAGTGCTGCTGGCTGTTGAGTTCAATGTTAATCAACTGGCAATAAATATTAAATAAGGCCTTTTCGAATGAACACACATAAAACAAGGTTATATATTGATTAGCTGTGAAAAAATGGGAGAAAAAAGAAAAAAACTCGGCGAGCAGAGACTCTGGCGTAGTTAGCTCTGTATTTCCTCAGGAATATGTTTAGTATTTGCTAATTCAGTGTTCACAATGATCTTTAAAGAAGAAACTTCTGTGAAGGAGAACCAGGTGTATTCTGAGAGTGGGATGGGGTAACAGTAAGATATGGAGTCAGAAAACTTGGATTTCAATCCTAGGTCTACAACTGACTTCCACCTAATGTGGTCTAAATTAACCTATAAAATAGAAATGATATTAGTATTTCTTGTGGGGTCATGAAGTTTTAATAATTTGAATGCCTCTAGCTTTTAAAAGTCCAATGTGCTATCTATCGTACCATGGAGCCACCTAAAGTTTTAATAAACTGAAACAATCACAAATTTACTTTTAGAAAGTAGTATTTCTTACAAAAATGCCAATATTACTCTTCAATAAAAGGTATTTGGAAAACTGGATTTCCATATGCAAAGAATGAAACTAGACCTATAAATTAAAGCATATATTAAAAAAAACAACTAAAAATGCAAAAATAAATAAATAAAACAATGTCAAACTAAAGAGCCGCTTCACAGCAAAGAAAACCAAAAGAATGAAACAGCAGCCTACAGATTGGGAAAAATATTTGCAAATCATACATCTGATAAAAGTTTAACATCTAAAATTTAGAAAGAACTTATACAACTCAACAGTAGGAAACCAACTAAAAAAACAGGCAAAAGATGTAATACTTTTCTCCAAAGACATAAACATGCATAAAGGTAGATTAAAAGGTCCCCAACATCAATCATTGGAGAAATGCAAATCAAAATACTAATGTATTATCTCACACCCTTAGAATGACTATTATTGTAAAGTGAAAGTTAATAAATGTTGCTGAGGGTGCAGAGAAAAGGAACTCTTGTTCCCTCTGGTGGGAATGTAGATTGGTGCAGTCATCATGGAAAAACTGGCAGGTTTCTGAAGAAATTAAATACAAGCTAGGGATGGTGGTGCTCGCCTGTAATCCCAGCACACTGGGAAGCAGGCCCAGGGGGGTCCCAAGTTTAAGCCACGCCTGAACAATTTAACAAGACACTGTCTCAAAATAGAAAATGAAAAAAGGGTTGGGGATGCAGTTCAGTCCTGATTTCAATCTCCAGTACTGGCAGGGATAGGAGAGTATTAAACACAGACCTAACAAGACTAAGCAATTTCACTCCTGTATATATATCCAAAGAAAATAAAATTACTACCTTATAAAAATATCTGTACTCCCTTTTTGAATGCAGGATTATTATAAAAGCCAAGACATGTCAACAATCCAAGTTTCCATGATGGACAAATGGATAAAGAAACTGTGGTAGCTCCACGTAATGGGGTTTTTCAGCACCCCCAAAAGAACAAGATCTTGCAATTTGCTCCGACATGGATGAGCCTAGAGGACACTATGCTAAGTGAAGTAAGCCACACAGAAAGAGAAATACTGCATGATCACACACATGGAATAAAAAATAAGTCAAGCCCACAAAAATAAAGAATAGTTATTGGAAGTATCGAAGAAAGAGGCCAAATGTTCCAAAATAATACATTCACAGAATATACAAGTGTGGAAAGCTAATGGAATTTGTTAAATGCCAAAATATAGGAACATAAATTTGGTGAAACCTTAAAAATAAATTTCACAGTATATATTAAAATATTTAACAAGGTATTATGAGACACAAATAGATTACTTGAAAAAATTGACATCCATCATCTTACACCATTTTTGTTTTGTATTTTGCAGCAAGAGCTAAAATGTACTCATTTAGTCTGAATATAAAATACTGGATAATTCTATTACATAAAGTCCTCTTAATTTAATGGCAACTATAAGCTATTTAAATAAAATCATTACTCCAACTTGATATTCTCCACTAGGAAGCTCCATTTATCATTTTCTTCATATTTCTGATCCTGATCTTTCCTTTTTTGTAGTTTTCATTTAACCTATTTTCATTTCTTTTCAAAAATTTTAACTCTTTAACAGATTTTCTAATTTCTAGTGTGAAGGCCTAATACGAAAGAAAAAGTTAAAATGCCATTTCTTTGACACTGCAGCTGGGGTTATCTTCAGACACTATGAAGAGAAGTAGGAATAACATACAAAAATACCCCTTTGAGTGAGTGGATCATGCATCACAGGGCTGGGACAGTTGTAAAACACCAGTGTGTCATCTGCAACGTTCCCTCCGTGACTTGGAGGCAGGGTGCAGTGTTCTGGATCGATTACAAGCCTTTGGGTTCCTGCTGGAATATCTCTGGCAGTTAGAAGCTGCCTGGCTGGTGAAACACTATTACCTGCACCCTCAGAGCTCAAAGGCAAAAAGAAGAATGGATTTACTACATTTCTTGATTCTTATCCCCCAAAATACTCTACCCTTAACTGAATTCCCAAACATTCTGAACCAAGGCTCGGTTCTACTGGGATGATTCTTTATGCTGAAGGAGTGGAAAGATTAATTTCTAACTTGGCAATTCTTTTTTACATCCCTTCCTCGTTGGCAATTTTTAACATTGTTTTTGACTCCTATGTGTCATAATAAAAAACTAGGAATTTTCTTCAGCATTTCTGTATTTCCAGATCAACCACCAAGTGGAGAGGCACAAAGATAATGGATTAAGCAAACAATACTTCTATTTATATATATGTATCCAACCTTAATTTTAAAGTTATATACGCTTTACTAATGTAATATTTTAATAGAGCAGTTCATGTCTGTAATTAACTATTAAATGTGTAGACTAATAGATACATGTTCTAAAATTTCTCATCCATGGGATGCATGACTCAAAAGATACTATTGTACTAATGATCTTAATGTCTTTTCTAAGGCCCTCACACCCAACTATGAATTTAAACATAAAAGTGAAATCTAAACTTTTTTTTTCAAAGAGAACAAGCACAATTTAGCAATCCACAGACGGTCTTAACATAAACTCAAGCTGGAGATTTACCTCAGTGGCACCTGAGCCTGCATGGCAAACGCAAGGCCTTGAGTTCAATCCTTAGTCCAAAACAAAAACCTCCAAACCGCATAAAGACAATTCTACTGCTCTAGAAATCTAGAGTCTTTAAGAAGCAGGGAATCTCTCAGATTTAGCCAGCAGCATAAATAGTGGAGGGCTAATCTAAATACTGATTTATCTTTAACCTATTAGTTTACAGACCCTTATTAACTTTAAGGGGTTGTTTGCATGCTGAAAACAGACTGCCTATGGAAAATTAACAAGAAAGGAGAGAGAAATTCATGGAACAGAAGAGACTATATCACTTTTTTTCATTTAAGTCCTATCTCTGAAAAGATGGTTTAATTTTAATTTCTATCAGAGGTTAAAATCTTTAAAAGTATAAAAGTCTCTTTTTACTATCAAATTTTTTCTTTCCCTTTTCTTTTTTTATTTTTGTTTTTTTGTTTTTTTTTTTTAGGTTTTTTGAGACAGAGTCTCGCTTTGTGGTTCAGGCTGGCCCTGAGCTCAGCCTCCAACTCACATCACAGCAATCCTCCTGCCTCTGCCTCCCGAGTGCTGGGATTACAGGCGTGAGCCACCACGCCCGGCACACTGTGGTATGTGGTACTGGTTGCTGCTGGGTGTGGGTCTCCACACCCAGTATTGTTATGTGGTTACCGGGGAATCGAACCCGGGCCCTTGCGCTTGCAAGACAGGCACCGGAACCACTGAGCTAACTGCCCTTTCTTTCCCTTTTCTACTTCCCCCTACTCATCCTTTCCCTTTTCTTTTTTGTTAAATGTGATCATCTTGTATGTGTAAAATGTACCAATAAAATCAAAGAAAGTATAAAAGTCTTTTAAGGGTCACTTTATGACACAACTCAGGCTCACAGCACTTGATTTATTGTGATTTTAAGGTAGCACATCTAGGAATCATTTTGCTGTCAACCTCTTGCATGAAAATTATGACACGGTTTTGCTTTGTGGTTCAGGCTGGCCCTGAGCTCAGCCTCAAATTCACGTCACAGCAATCCTCCTGCCTCTGCCTCCCGAGTGCTGGGATTACAGGCGTGAGCCACCACGCCTGGCACTGTGGTATGTGGTACTGATTGCTGGTGGGCATGAGTCTCTACAGCTAGTATGGTATGTGGTTATGAGGATCGAACCTGGGTCCTGGCGCTTGCAAGACTGGCGCCAGAACAACTGAGCTAAATCCCTGACCCTATGATCTTCTTGAGTATATCCAAGAATACTATAACTGAAACAGACAAGACTGGCTCATCCTGAAACCTCTGGCAAATGGCAGGCTAAGGAATTCTGTGTATGCCTATTTTTTCAACTTTTCTACATCACTCGAAAATAAATAAATAGATTTATACACATAACCACTCATCTAAATAGCTGAGACCACTGAAATGAGTTGCAATTGTCCAGCAAGTAGTATGAAACGCACCTGGAATGCTTTCTAACTTCCTTCTGAGCTCTTCGTTTTCTTGTTGCAACGAAATGACCTCCTGTTCCAACTCCTGGCATCGAGGGCAGTAACCTTCCTCTTCCTCCTCTTCTTCCTCCTCCGGCAGTGTAGAAGAGGACGGGTGGCCATGGGATTCAGATGTTGCTGGGGAGGTCCAGCCACCTAGTGTGTGCACCGGGGAGGTTGACAGCGGGTCCACGTCAGCCAGGTGGCCATACTCACTGACTGACGAGGTGTTTGGAGTTGGAAAGCTCCCCGAGAGGAGGTAATTCTGGAGAGAATCAGTGAAAACTCTCAAAAAGGCAGAAGTTTGTTGTTTCCTTTGCATATAGTGCATCTCTATGTCTACATTGTCTGAGGTCTGACTGTGGATCCCCTTCCCAATTGGATACTGTTCCTGTCTTTCATTGTAACTAGAACCTTCTTGCTTCACACAAGAAATCATAGATTGAGAATGGCTGGAGTCCAGAAGTTTTCCTCCACAATTTAAGAGACTAAGTACTCGACTGCACTGTTGGGCAAAGGCATCCAGGATCATGCGACTCTCTGAAATGCAAAAAGAAAGCGCATCAGTTACTGAACAGCCAAAGCCCTAAAATAAGCAAGGTCTACAATTTAGAGTTTAAACATTTAAACATGTTAAAAACTATGTATTTCTGCTGTCAAAAATCAAAATGACATGGGGAATCCATATGAAAAACCAAACACCTTCCTGTCGTCCTGCCTGATGAGTCTTATACCCTCACTGTTAAGAATAGTTCATCCATAACTCTGAGAGCACCACAGAGATTTTTTTCCTGTGGCGTTAACTGGCTACACAGGTTTAAGTGCACACCTTTGGCTTCATTAATATCCATACTCTAATGAATTGAGCCAGCCACTGCAGACTCAATGCCTCATTGATAGGAAGGCTTAAAGCAATCATTACTTCTATTTCTGGAGTGCCCTCATGCCCTTGCTATTAATCAGCTGATACAATCCCTGCCGAGAATAAGTAGCTCCCAGATGCAAACTGGAGAAGAAAGATAAGTCATTTTGAAGAGTGCACTAGAAATCTAAGATAAAACAAAGAGAGAGTTTATAGGCAAAGGAAAAACAAAAACAAAACAAAACTGTATGTGCCACCCAATATCTGCTGTGTTCACTATTCTTTTCATTTACCTCTTAATTTTGATTTGTCAAAGACAATGTTTGGACTGACCTACATCAGTATCCCTTGGAAATTAGTAACGTCTCTTTTCAGAGCCCCTTCCCTGAAGAGATTGTCCAACCTCTTAAAATGGCACAGGTAGTTCACAGACACGGATTCTATAGCATATTAACCATATAGCAATGAAAAACAAAAAGAAAAGAGAAACCAATCAACTCACTGTAAAACCAAAGGGAAAAATCTTCCAAATTGTGAAAGTGTTAATGTTAATGTCTAAGAATCCTGAAAATTAAGCCTATAGGTAGATTTTCCTCTTTCCTGCTACCTCCTAGAATAAGCTATTACAAATACAGAGCTTATTTATACTTTTATGTGAGAACAAATGCCTCTTATTTCCACTTCCCCTTACCCAGAATAATAGCAACAAATAAAATGCTGGACATTTTAGAAGCCAGTAACTCTTGTTTATGATTGAAATGCAACTAATTACAGTACCTTCTGAAAGTGTGGACTAACTGCTTCCCGTCTTCTGGGTGGGGGATTTTTAAAGCAAAGATTAAAGATGCTTGAGAGTTTTTATGGGACAATGAGCCACGACACTTAAAAAACTCTTTCTAGAAAATCCATGCCACCCTTCTAACAAAATCACACCCTAAGAACCTCTATGCAGCTGGGCATGGTGGTGCATGAAAGGCTTAGGCAAGATCGAGGTTTAAACCTACCCTGGATGACTCAGTGAGAGACCACGACTCAAGTTTTTCAGAGAGGGAGGGGGAGAACTTCATGCAGTATTCAATGTTCTGTGTGTTTTTTTTTTTTTCCTTAGCATTCTTTCATGAAGCTAAGGTACTGAGGGCAGAAAGGTCCAAATGCCCCGTTCCAACTATTTAATAAAAGTATTCAGTATAGGGAAAGTACATAGCACAGAGCCTGGCACATAGGACATGTCCCTCCCCTATTTCTTTACTTCCGGTCAATCTTCTCCCCTTGTGAGGTCCCCAGGTTTAGGAATTTCCTATTCCAACTGCTTCCTGGGCCTATGCTTGCCTCTTTCCTGAGTTATCCACACTGAAACAGATCATGGAAACAGAGCTTAAAGTACGGCATAGGGCACTCAAATATGTGTATGTGAGGTACCTCCTAACAGAACCTGAGAGGCTGCCTACCATAAGGGAAGAGCTTGACTTGGCTGGAAATCTCAAAATTAAACCTGGTCATTATGACAGTATATTCATCAAGACAGGTCAATACAATATACTTGTACTCATTAGCATGACTCATGCTTTTGAATTATTTAGTCTCACAAA
This sequence comes from Petromus typicus, assembly GCA_004026965.1. Lineage (NCBI taxonomy): Eukaryota > Metazoa > Chordata > Mammalia > Rodentia > Petromuridae > Petromus > Petromus typicus. The sequence continues at coordinate 51,949 of PVIR01006906.1, forward strand.
CATTTGAGTGCCACTTTTTTACAATGACTAAAACCAAATAAAAAAGTAAAAAGCTGAATTACATAAGTGAGGAGATTTAAGATATTGCAGTCTTGGGCCGGGGATATAGCTCAGTGGTTCCGGCGCCTGTCTTGCAAGCGCAAGGACCCGGGTTCAATCCCCGGTAACCACATAACAATACTGGGTGTGGAGACTCACCCCAGCGGCAACCAATACCACATACCAGTGCCGGGCGTAGTGGCTCACGCCTGTAATCCCAGCACTTGGGAGGCAGAGGCAGGAGGATTGCTGTGATGTGAGTTTGAGGCTGAGCTCAGGGCCAGCCTGAACCACAAAGCGAGACCCTGTCTCAAAAAACCTTAAAAAAAAAAAAAAAAAAAAGATATTGCAGTCTTTTTTTTCTACTTTGTTTTTTTGTTCTTTTATTAGTAAAATCAAAGGATGATATTGATTGGAAATGCTAATTCTGGCACAATAGCAGTTTTCATTCATTTTAATCCTATAATCCCATTGTAGACCTAAAGTTGTATTTACTGTTTGCATTTTAATCAGCATAGACCCAGATGATTTATAGCCTATACACCTTTAACATAACCTTGACGAAAAGGACAAATATGCAAGGAAAGGCTAAAACAGGATCACCTAGAAGGAGCTGCATGAATATATTTCTTCAATGTCCTACAAAACACTCAGTTTTAATCATATTGATAAATCATATTAAAGCATAGATTTTAAGGGGGAAAAAACCTAACTTAGGGATAAGCGTGACTTGTTTTCTTAATTGAAAGATAAATTTATAACATGCTGAGAAAAAATCATTATGTAACATACTATATTATGAAGATCATCTATTAAAGTACACTCAGAATATCAGAGGATAGTTACAATCATAAAATTGTTCTTGCCTGCAGTGTTTAAAATGCTTCACTCTGAATGAACTTGTTCTCAAAACTGACAAATACAAAAGTAGCAATTGCAAATCCTTACAGTTGAATTTCTATTCAATACCTTGAAAAATTTGAATAGTATTTTGTATTTTGACATTGATCCATGAAATATGAGAAAAAATTACTATTACAATTTATAAGGAAAACAATAACTCTTCCCACTTAATTGCATAGGTCTTGATCCATGATTCTTAACCGAAAATCTTGATACTTCTTATCTGTTTTTTTCTAGTCACAGACTGCTCTACATTGAAAGGATGGCAGTGAAGTACAGAGTCAGCTTACAAAAGGAGTTTTAGAAAACTGTTCACTTTTTATCTCTAACTCTCCTAGAATTAAATACTATAAAATGTTAGTAAGTCATAAAGCACTCAAACATGACCATTTCCCTCTTTTTGCTTTATTGCACAACCTGTTGGGAAGTAATATTATGCTACAAATTGCACCTAGTTTATTCCAAAATCTAAACCTATGATTACTTTTTCAATTAAAAAATTCATTTCTTGAAATTCTTCTGGACATAAGTGGCTTATCCATTCTAAACCTGGTAAGTTATTAAGAAGAAGGACATGAAATAGGCAATCAAACACAGTCTCCCTACTTAGAGATTCTTCTGTGTAAGGAAAGCCTTGAATGCAATATGCCCATCATAGCAGATCCTCAGGAGAATTCTGTTTCTAGAAAGATCACAGTACTCAAGAGTAGTGGTAACCTTTTGATTTTAGTCCAGTGAAGGGTGAAATATATTAATATTAAAAATGTAGAAGCAGAAACTTTTTCAGTAATCTACCATCATGTATCCACATATTATGTCTACCAAAAGAATTTCCAAGTAGTTCAAATAGATGATTTCCTTAAAACACTGATGTAACTTCTTTTTAAGAGAGGACTTTATAGCTTGGAAAATAGAAGTTAGAAAATGAAAGTATCTTTGGAAGCATTACCCTGCCTTACATCAATGAATGCTGTCTTTTAAAAAAAATGCCATCCAATTTTTTTTCATAATGGCAAACATCAACACAGCAAAACAGGATGCAATTTTTCTAAATAAATAAATCAATGATGTGTCAAAAATTAACAGATGAGTTAATATACACGGTGCTATCAAAACCAGATGGTGCTTCCTAATATTCATCCTGCTCAGTCAATCCCTGAATATTTTCTGGACCATCGGTATATAAAATAGGATGCTGCTATTTGTGATGGCAAACAAAAGCAATCATGCCTGCCAAGCACATACTATAACAGGCAGCATTTCAGCTCTGCTAGACAGAAAGTAATTAGAATGCTTTTAATGTCCAAAAGAATGATGCTGATAGGCTGCCACAGATGTGTAGATTTATGAATATTTATATGGTGGTTTATAGCTGACACTTTTATCAGTTGAAGAAGATAAAATATCTGCCTGACTCAAAAGCTTGACAGTCAGGTTAATAAAATCTCATTAAAGAGAATGACCTATGCAATTATATAGGATTTATTGTAATTCATTTTTGATTGTACTCTGCTTAAAGATGCAATTTCCCATTTCCTGATGCCAAATTTAGGCTGCATATCAAGATCTATGTGGGTTTTAACTCTAAGCCTCCCACAGAGGAAAAATATGCTTTTAAAATCATGGTGTACTACTCCTTTCAAGGAAAATTATACTCTACATGAGATTTTATAAGAATGTTGAAAAAATCTATTTTTAATCACATACTTCTCTTCTCAATGGTTTATGGCCTTTAATGGCATATAAGACTCACTTCAACCTTCTCATCTTTCCACTACATTTTCCCTGGACAGTCTGCTAGGCCTCACACCATCACACTGATGGTTTTGACTGTCTTCAGTTTCCTATGTGGGCTGGGACACTGCAACTGCACTTTTGAAGGTGTAACAGACAAAGCACCACCCCTTCCCCACCTTATGTATTTAAATGGCTGTGGTGTGAACACAGCTCATTGGTTCAAAGTGGAACCACTAGTTTCTCAAAGAACCAATCAGGTCTTCAAGTGGCTGTCCCTCTGATGGCCACTCACATCACTGTGCCTGTTGAGAAATATTGTACTGCCCATTAATGGTTATTATCATGACTACAATTACTGATGTCTAGTTCCATGGCTTCTTTTTCTCTATTTTCCTCTTTGCATGGAAGAAACCTGCTACCCAATTCCTATTTTTCCAATGAGAAGTATTAGGCATCCAGCTCTCTATGCTACCAACTTTATTCTGTGACCTTGCTATGAAAGAGAAAGAAGGAAAAGTGAGGGAAGGAGAAAGAAAAACAGACAGAAGCAGGCAGGCTGGTTGGCTAGCTGACCTCGACAACTAAAAGCAATATAGGGAAGTGTGAAAGGCATCAAAAAATCCCCTTTCACATCTTTAGATTCAGTGATGTTGATTCCTACCTGAGGCCAGAGACAAAATAAGCTTAATAGGACATTAAAGGACACACTGAAAACCAACTTTTAGAACAAGATAGTCAGGGGAAAACAAAAAAAAATTTCGACATGAAGGAAAAACAGAGACACTTCCAAGAACAGGAGGAACCACAGAAGGATGGGAAGCAACTGCTGCAAAAAACAAGAAATAATGCCAGAAATGGGATAAGAAAGTAATATGAATCAATGGATGAAGGAAATGAGAGAGTAGATATATAGTGAATAAAATAAAAGGTTGAAAGACAGCAATGTCTTAAAAGAGAAAGGTAAAATATTGAATTAGGCATGCAGAGGGAAATCTCCAGTGCAAATTGTAGAATTGAGGTTGTAAGAAAGAGTAAGCAAAACATAGTAAATGGCCAGAGGACCCAAGCTGCTGGAAAACAAGATAAAATAAACAAGACATAAGACACTGAATGAGGTAATAAACACAGACATAAACAAAAGCACAGGAGGATAAGACTCCAAATCCAGAGGGAAAACATGAACTCATATTAAGGGAGAAAATTTAAAAAAGATGAAAATGCAGCAAGTAGCTTAACAATGAATATAAAATACAATGGACTACTGAGCCAAGAGCAATTAGAAAAAAAGGGGGAAAAACCCACAAATAATAAGGAACCCCACAGAAGAATCCCGCTCAAAACTGTCAGATTTTCTTCCAATCAGTACAGGGATTTGACAGGGTAAGTCTTTACTATATCCTGTAATTAGATTTTCTTTCACACAACCAATCCCTCATGTGTCAAACTATTTACAAACAGCAGTACATTTAGCATCTGTATCTCATTTAGAGACAATACTGTTCTACTTTCATCAGAGGAAACAAAACCCTAAAATTCACTGATAGGTAGAATTCTGGGAGGAGGGAATAAAACGTGTAATGGAAGGTCTGAACAGGAACTTTTTTTTAGTTCCAATGAACCCAGAAACCTGGCTGCGCATCCTAAAGAGAGGAGAGCGCCCTTGGGTGCAGGCTGGAGCCATGGCCTTATCAGGAGCCGTGTCCTTCTCAAGCACCAGGAAGTGCGCTGGCTTTTGGGGTGCAGGCGCTTGCAGTGTTGCACCCAGGATGGGGGCCGCCCCCGAGTCACCTCTGTAGGGCCAAAGCCCAGCGACTAGAGTGGGTCAGGACCTGGCACCTCACACTGAGTGTGGGAGCGACGTGGATCCAAATGACTGAGCCGGGGAGGGGCGAGATCCTCCCAAGGCAACGGTAGGAGGGTCGCACATCACTGCTGGACTGGGAAGTGTTTGGGGCCGACCCGGAGAGCAGGGGCCGCGCACACGGCAAACGCGAGCGCACAGGAGGAAGGAGAAAGGGACGAGAGCACAGCGGCCAGCGGAGTGGACGGCGGCGCAGGACGCCCAGGAGTGGGGCGGAAACGCCAGAGGCGAAGACCGGGAGAAAGAAAAGCGGAGGGAAGCGGAAGGGGGTGGAAAAGGGGCCGAGTGAGAGAAAGTCAGGAGCCGGAGCGGAAGAGAGGGCCGAGGCGGGCCACCCGCTGCCCCGCGCCCTCCCGGGCGAGCCCGCCACAGCCGCCGCGGACCACCTGTTTAAGCGCGGCCGTCGAAGCCCGGGATGCGCCGCCGGGACCTCCCCGAAGTTTGTGCCCTCAGGCGCGCGCCTCACGTCCAGCCCGGGCCCGCTCCCAGCCCGCCCGGCTCCCCGCCCGTCGCGCGGCCAACAAAGTTGCGCCCGAGTTGTACCTGCGCTGAGCTCCAGACTGGCGCCGTCGCTACCCGCGCTGCTGCCGCCCGCGGGCGCCGGGCCGGGCCCGTACCTGACGACGGCGGCGAAAGACGACGACGACGACGCGGCGGGGACCGCGGGCGGCGGCGCCGGAGTCCTCAGGTGGGCCGGGGGCGCGGCGGGCGTGCAGGACGGCGACGACGACGAGGCGGCGGTAGCGGCGGCGGCCCGGCCGGGCGCGGGCGGGTAGGACGTCTGCGCCGGGAACGGCGGCGGCGGCGGCGGCTCGCTGCTGCTGATGGAGACGGCGGCGTGCGGCGCGAAGGGCGGCGGCGGCGGCGGCAGCGGCGGCGGCGGCGGGGGCGGCCGCACGTGCGGCAGCTCCACCAGGGTGGGTCTGTCGTAGCGCTTGGCCAGCGCCGGCCGCTTCCCGGGGAACGTCTTGAGGACGCTGTAGGGGCTGCGCTGCTTGTAGATTTTGGGGACGCTGGGCCCCTCCTCCGCCGGCTGCATCTCCTCCTCCATGCCGCGCCTCAGGGCCGGGCCCCCGGCGCGCGTCCCCTCCCCGCCAGGCGCGGGGCTCCGGCGGTGCCTCCGCCGCCCGCGCCCGGGCTGCGCCCCTGTGCGCGCGTGCGGGAGGGTGTGTGTCTGCGCCGTGGCCGCCGCCGCTGCCGCCTGTCGCTGAGGCTGGCATCTCCGAGCCCCCGCGCGGGGGGCTGCCGCCCGAGCGCTGATTGACAGGCCGCCTCGCCAATGCCTGGAGGGAGAAAGGAGGTAAAGAGCAAGTGTTTAGGGTAATATCTGCTAATGATAATGGGGGCGGGGCGGGGCCTGGCGCGCCGCCCGCCCGCCCGCCGGTCTGGACTCGCTGCCGCTCCTCCGACGGGGAAGGGTGGGGAGGGCGGGGGCAGCACAAACCTGGAAGGCGTCCTGGGAACAGGTGAAGAAGGTAGGCACCGGGGGCCCGGCCTGGGCCAGACGTCGGTGCCTGTGAGGTGGAGTTGAGGGGGTCTCCTGCGGCCGGCGGCGTCTAACTTCGGAAGTGCGCTCCTGGCGCCCCCTGCGTGACCTCGAACTCGAGTTGCACGGAGAGGGTGGTGCGTAGTAGCGGGGCGGGGTCGCCTGAGTGGGGGGGGTTGTGTTACCGCGAGCTTTTCCAGACGGGAACTGCCCCACCCCACCTTTGGAAGAGATGTGTCTGCAAGTGCCTGGCCCCCTTCCCTGAGGGATGCTTGTGTGGCCCCAGGGTCCTTCTCTCCCTGGGCTCCAGGCTTCTGAATATATGCGGATACTAAAAATGCACACTGTTATGTACTTTCGTATTATTTCATTTGTTTACCCATAGGGACTTCAAGAGAATGCCTGACTCCCTCCTGTCTCCCCATAGTACAGATGAGAAAACTGAGTCTCTTCTAGGTTGAAGGGAATTGGCCAATGTCAGAATGGTGGGAGTGGATGATGGAGTTGCACATATGAATTGAACTCATTTAAATTCAAATCCTTACTTGTAGCTAGTGCACTGTATAATTGAGAGGGTAAAAGGACACCTCCCTTTGGGGTGTTGAGTCATTTTTAAATGTTATATATTTTATACCTACACGTGTGTGTGTGTGTGTGTGTGTGTGCGCTCGCGTGCATTAACATGGAGGAACCAGATGGTCCACAGGCTCTCACTCCCAGAACTGCCCATTAAACTACTTGTTGCAGTGGGTGTCATCAGGCCAGAGTACGTAGAGAACACACAATTTCACACACCGAGAGATCTCAGTGGTTTAGAGGACATCTGTACCGTGAGGTACAAATGACTTCAAATATAGAAGGCCCAGGGGGCTTCTCTCAGCCACTTTCTGAGCAGAGCCGGTTCTCCCCACCTGGTCACCTTCCCTTCAGGCCAACTTCAATACCAGTGGCCCTACTCTCTGGTTGTTTCCAGCCTTCAGTCTTCACTATCCAGGTCAGAGTGCTGGGTGCTCCTTGATGTATAACCCCCACCTCTCCTGTTTGGAGCCAGTTTCCCTGTCAGAGCTTTCCCGTGAGCCTGGGAAAGTGACCCATTTTCTTCTGGGGTCCAGCTCTTCTAGCCCTCATTTCCCAGACCTCCCTTCCTTGGAAGTGTTCTGTTTCTTGGTGGTTCAGCTTGTGTGCTCCTCCACCCTAGATTGTCTTCCCTCTCTGCTGCGGGCTCCTCAGATGCTGCTGGCCCCCCTCCATTTATTAGAGATGAAATAAATAATGCCATAAATAAAAGTATTTGGGAGTCCAGGAACTGTCAGGGCTGATTAGGGCATAGAGGACATTTTCTTTCTCATTATGCAAAAGCATTTCATGGGGAAATAAAAGAGGTTTCATTGTAACTCATGCATGTCATATTTCAAGGAATTCAAGATATTAATCATATTTAACATTATTTGCAACATTTCTCCCTGGTTCCTGAAAACTGCTAAATGAGGACACGTGGATCACTGGGAAAGAAGGAGACAGGCATGAGAGGGACAGTTAAGAAATAATGAAATGCTGGTGAAAGACAGAGAGAGAGAGAGAGAAAGAATGAGATGCCAGGGAGATGTTTCCGAAGCACCTAAGTCAGAAATGGCAGAGCCACCTCTGAAATGGGAGGCAGCTGAAATTGAATGATATCCTGGAGGAAATAAATGATAACAAGCCTATCCACACTTTCTATAGAGCGGTCCAGAATTTTGCATTGAAATGTTGCCTCTCCCACTTTATTCCCAGCTAATTTGCCAGGGATCCTTGGCTTTTGAAAAGAAACTGAGATGGTGGTTTGCTGGTTTAGGGGGAGATGTGCTTCTGTCCTTTGATGGAAGAAATGATGTCTTGGATCTGGGGGTCTTTGTCTTCTGCTTAGGTATTTTTAATTCGTGTTATCTTAACCACTTGAATATCTTTAGAAAAGGGAAACAATATTTTTGTTGTGATTAGTTACACTTTACCAACTACTTAATAAAGGGACCTGCAATCCTTTGTTGAAAAGAGGCCCTTTTGATAAAACTGAATGCTGTAACTGTTAGTTGCTGTGGGTGTCCCCTGAAGAGGACGTGTAGGAAAATGTGTGTCCAGGGCCACAGAAATGGAAGGTTAGGCCTGCGGGGAGGTGCTCACATCAGGAGGGCTGTACTTCCAGGGAAGGAGCCATGCCTGTTTCGGAAGTTTGAGCCTGAGAGTTCACCCTCTTGCTCTTTTCACCATATGATCGCTTCTGCTGTGTTATGACACAGCAAGCAGGTCCTAACCAGATAGCAGCCTCGATCTTAGACTTCCCAGGCTGCAGGACTGAAGGAAATAAACCTCTGCTTCGTAAACTGCTCAGTCTATGGTACTCTGCTCTTGCAGCACAAAACAGCCTAAGACAAAAAATAGGTAAGGAGAAATGAGTCTATTGCTGTAAACATTACCTGAAAATGTGGAAATGTATATAAACTCGGTAGTGGATAGAAATTGGAAGAACTGGGAGAAACAAGCTAGAAAAGCCAGGACTTCTCTGAGTGGCGGATTATGGCAATTCTAGTAAGGCAATCGGAAGAGAACCATAGGAAAAGTGTGGAACTTCTTAGAGATAACTTAAGTAATTTTGATCAAAATGCTAGTCAAAGTATGGATAGTAAAAGCCACAAGATCTCAAGTGGAAATGAGGAACAGAGTATTAGAACCTGGACTAAAGGCTATCCCTGTTACAGAGATGCCCAAGACTTGGTGGATTTGAGTCCTTGAAGTTCGTGGAAGATCCAGTTTAAGAGCAGTGAAGTAGGATTTCTCACAGAACTAGCTCAGTGTGGCTTCTTCTGCTGGCTTAGAGTAAAAGAGGAGAAGACAGAAATGATTTACAGATAGAATTATTTATAACTAAAGGGGAAACAGAGCAGAAATATTTGGGAATTTGCAGCATGACCACCTAAAGAGTGAAAAAGCATGTTCAGGAGAGCCAAGTGATGCCTGGCTAAAGAAATTAATACAGATAAAAGGCAGCAGTGTTCTTTTTATCAGGACCTTGGCAGATTGACCTGCAGGCATTCCAGAGATCTCTGAGGCATGCTGGGACTTTGAGCCCAAGGTTTCCAGACAAATGTGTGTGGGATCATGGCATTTGTTTCTCAGGGCCACCTGGGTCTTCATTTCCACATGCTGGTGCTGTCGCCTGCACCACCCTAGGCACGGCTTGACAAGAGTGGGCTGGGGAGCACAATGGTCAGTCCTGCAGGTGCTTGTGTGCTGCTGACCCTGCAGATGTGCAGAGTTCCCAAGCTGTGTGTACCTAAATTTCAAAAGATGTACTGGACGTCCTGGGCATCCAGGCAGACTTGTCAGAGGGACAGTGCCATCACAGAAAGTCCCTACCAGGGGCAGTATCTAGTAGAGCGCTGAAGTAGAGGTGCTGATGTTCAACTCCAGCTTGGGAGAGGTGTGGAGGGTTAGGGGTGGAACTCCTGATGCTAGGGGGACTCAGATCCTCTGTGAAGCCTGGAAATGGCACGTGGGGTAAAACTTACTCTAGAAGTTTAGAATGTAATGTTGTTTGCCTGTTGGATTTTGGATAACACCCATCCACTGCTGCAGTTTAGAAGTACTGGAGATAACTGGTTAGACTTTACTGACTCACGGCTGGAGAGGAATTTGCCTCAGGAAGAATTGTGCCTGGAGTCTCACCTATGTCTAATTTAGATGAGACTCTGACCTTTAGATTTTTAAATGGGTACTGGAATTAAGACTCTGGGGCTATCGTCGTGGAATAAATATATGTGGAATGGAATGGAATTGTGTATAAGGAGGACATGATCTTGGGGGACTAGCTCAGAATCTTATGGCTTGAATGTGTCCCTGAGTTGTTGTCAACTCAATCCCCAGTTGCAGCAGTGTTGTGAAGTGAGGCCTGATGGGAAGTGATTAGGTCCTGAGGGCTTCATCCTCATGACTGGATTCATGCTGGATACACAAGGGCTTTAAGCTCTGAGCTAGTCTGTTGCTTACTCTCAAGGGCATAATGCTTTCTGCCATGTTATAATGAAGGTGCGAGTCCCTCACTAGATGTGCCCCTCAGTCTTGGACTTACCCTGGCCTCTAGCGCGATGAGGCAAATAAACTCCTGTTGTTTATAAGTACATAATCTCAGACGGTTTATTATGGAACTACAAAAAAGAATTGGCAGTGTTTTAACTAAAGAAAAAAAATTTAACAAGATGGCTCCCAGAAGAATAATGTTGGAAATTTTAAAGTGATGCACTTTCAGATATTTGTGTGAGAAGTTACCTGTGTTTGTGTCTGTAGGAAAACTGAGCGCATGATAATCACTCCTTAGAGAATAAAATGGAGCTGGAAATGGTGGTGCACACCTATAGTCCTAGCCCTCTGGGAGTCTCAGGAAAAAGGATTGCAAATTTGAGCCCACCCTGGACAAGTGAGTGACTTGAAACCTGTCAAAAAAAATAAACAAAGGAAAAATTAAGAATGGGCAAAGAATGAATGTACTTCAGTGTGGAGGTCCTGGGTTCAATTCTCAGTACCACTGCAAAACCTTGAGCATCTACTCCAAGTATAAAGTTATACATGATTTAAAGATTATAACTGACCGTTCTTTCCTGCCTAGGATTGTACTTAATTGAGGATGGTATATACTGCGTGACACTGAGATTCTCTTAAGAAGGCACATCTATATTAATGATCTTGCAGACTGTTGCCCTTGACTAAGTAGAACATTTGATTGTCGAGAGATGGGATGTTGTAGATTGAAAGGCAAAATTATCTTGGACTATCTTTGTCCCTTTAATGGCCATTTACTTTCACCTCTGTATCTGACCTAACACCCTCGTGACGAGGTGAAACTTAGAATGTATCGCTAGCTTAGCAGACCTCTAATTTCCATCTACTATATAGTTAAAGAAGTAATTAACATCTGAAACCTACAGAAGAGATGTCTCAGCTGTAGCCTACCTATCTAATACCCCACCAAGGTAATTTATTGACTTGTGACCTTTTCTGCATCATGAAAGTTCATCTCTTCTACAGTGGAACATGTATTCAGGGTAACTTCAAGCTGTGTTTCTGCACTGTAGTCACTTCTGTGTGGCTCAAAGTAAGCCATTTCCTTACTTCCTTGAAAACACATTTTACAACTCTTCAGGACAAGTGTAATGTATTGAAATGTTTGTAAAAAATAAAATCACGAGGGCTGGGGAGTTAGCTCAGTGGTTCCAGCGCCTGTCTTGCAGGCGCAAGGGCCCGGGTTCGATTCCCCGGTAACCACATAACAATACTGGGTGTGGAGACCCACACCCAGCAGCAACCAGTACCACATACCACAGTGCCGGGCGTGGTGGCTCACGC